>JACJUY010000794.1:18655-35659 GCA_014220935.1 Platorchestia sp. MABIK
TTCACCAGACCAAAGCATGTTGACTACTGACAAATGGCATAAAACCGGCTTTCTAACGGTTTTTACCCCACTACTCTACCTGCTGCCTCTTCTGAGAAAAAGGGATTTGAAATCGGATAGGTTTTTCTGTCCCACCCTGTATTAATGATACAATTGTGAAAATCATGCAGTTACTTGTTATCAAAAAATTTGAAGCACAGCTATATTTATGATTTATAATCAATTTCTAAGAAGTATATTCTTTCATACAATGCTGGTGGTTCATTTTATTCCTACTGGAATAACATGGAATTTATAATCATAGTAGTTTGTGTAACATCACGCAAAAGTATTCCACATGAATCTATGATTACTAATTCTTTGTTATTCCATAAGGGTTGAAATCAACCACCAGCATTGTATGAAAGAATACACTTCTTGAGTATTTGATTTTCATGGCATATAACAATGAGATATATGAAGTGCATAGGTGTGAATTGAAATTAATTTTCCCCATTTATTTCTGAACTGAAATTTCATTAGTTTAATGAGCAAGCCTGCTATGCAGGTCGCAAATTGAATCAATTTTTTCTTAATCAAGATCAATATCATTGTTGCAAATACCAAGATAAATGTTTTCTGACTTTGAATATTAGGTGACAGTTCTAAAGTCTGGTAAAGCTTTAGCGTTGGCAAAATTCTGGCTTTGTCACATCTCTTACCAACAACAATTTTGATGAACTTACATCTATGTTTGATTCAATGTATCTGAACGTTTGCATTAATAGTCGTTGGCTTTAATAGCAACTTGATGAGGAATTTAAAAACGAGAAAAATTCCAAGGAACTTAATCGTATATACTAGGAATACGTTTTGGAGTCCAGTTCCTTCATCAGTTCGTAAAAGTACAAATCATTATGTCTGCAGTAAAAGAAAAAAACTAAATATTGGATACAGTCATTTAGAGGATGTCACGAAAACAAAAATAAAATTCAAACTTGTCCCAGAAAACAAATCGACAAGATTGCTATCTATTTAAAATTTGCATTGGGTAGGAACTGTCAGTATTGTTGAGGGCCGGTTCTCGTTTAGAAATATGAAGCGACTCTAAAATTTTAAGATCACATGCAGTTGAAGCCGAATCCAAGATTTTGAGGTCTGCAGAGGATATCGGTACGTCGCATTTTTATGCGTAATTGCGCTAAATGTTCAGTACAATACTGGAATTATCTGTAACGCACTCTTTCCTCATATTTGCAGGCAAACTTTATAAACAAATAGACGGTCCAGCAATGGGGCTTCCGTTGGCTACGTCCCTTGCAAACATTTTTATGTGTTTCCACGAAACAAAGTGGTTAAATGAATGTCCGTCTGATTTTAAACCAGTGTTCTATAATCGAAATATAGACGATACTTTTGTTCTATTCTACCATTCATATCATGTTGAGCAGTTGTTGAACTATATTAATCATAATCATCAACCAATTAAGTTGACCGCAGAAGTTGAAAAGAATAACTCCCTTGCCTTCCTCGACTGTCTCGAGACGAAAGATGGAGATCACTTCCAGACCTCAATGCACCGTAAACCAACTTTCACAGGATTTGGCTCAAGTTTCTTCAGATTTTCTTGAACAAGCTTCAAAATGAATTGTGTTTAAACTCTAATCAATAGAGGTTACAAAATATGTTCAGCCTTCAAAAATGTTCATTGTGAATTTGAATTTTTGCGCACATATTTTATAACTAACGGTTTTCCTTTGATTGTCGTTCTTCGCATATTAAAAAATTTCCCTCGAAATAATACGCATCGCAGACTATCGAAGAAAACAATGTAAATCATCTACATTGTTCTTTTTCGTTTTTTGGAGCGCTTCTGAACAATTGTCATACGAGTTGAAATTATTGTGTGGAAAACACTTTCAAAACCTTCAGTTACGAGTAGCGCTTGTTAATAATTTTTAGGTCGCTTCGTTTTTCGGTACAAGGATACTCTTCCGATTGAGATGCGAGCCTCTCTGATTTATTCTTACAGTTATGTGCAGTGCACATCATCGTACGTCGGAATGAGGTTACGAAATTTTTGTTTCAGAATGTCTGAAAATCGGGGTAGAAGCTTCCGCACGGGCAACCAATTAGCTCACCCTTCACACTTCGCAGTACCCAATCACGTAGAAAAATACAATGTACCTATATCCTCAGTAAGGCCTCAAAATCTTAGATTCGGCTTCAACTTCATGTGACCTTAAAATTTTATCCAACATTTTATTTTTCTTTTATTGTAGAAATATTGATTTGTACTTTTACGAACTGATGATGAAGATGGACTACGAAACGTTTTCCTAGTAAATATGATTAAGTTCCTTGGAATTTTCCTCGTTTTAAATTTTTCATCATGTTTGATTCATATGTCACAAAAACTATCCTTAATTTGTTTTCGAAAAAAAAGTGTGGAATTTTAACGCCATACACCAAGTTTTTCATCATTTATTAAAAGACAGCTATGGTTATTAAATAAATCGTTTTCTTCTCTTCCGTCAGATTGATGAAGACCTTCAGTCCATTGCCACACAAGAAAGAATTGAAGACCATCGATAGGCTTTCCTGGAATAGGTTACCTCTGAGGAATCGCTTTTACCATCACTGCCTCTTCAATCAATGTTCTGCACGTGTGGAATAATTAACTTAAAAATATTTCTTAGTTTTTCCCCTTTGCTTTAATAATGAAATGATTTAAAAAATTAAACTTAAGAACAGTATAGATGGCCACAAAAGTTTCAGGTATGATGATGGTGAATGACTGCTTTGATATTCTTGTCAAATACTGTAGAGAACAGTGTATGAATCACCTCCTGCCAGCCACATGCAAGAAATAATCCATACATGAGGAACACATTAACATTGTTGTGTACTAGCATCAGAATTTTTGAGATATAATTTCCAACAGGTCCAGAGTAAGAGAAAATTTTTCATAATCACCATGAGTAGTTCTCTGACAATAATTTAGAACTAAAGTATCACCAGGAACGAACATTTCACCGTCATATTTTACATGAAATATATGAGTTAGCAGCTCCTAAAGAAAATGATAGTGAAGCAAAAAAAAGATGGTCGTTAAAAAGCAAAAAAAAATGAGCACTGATTGCTTGCAGTGCACACACTGCAAGCAAGAAAGTGAGCGAGCGAGAAAGACTGAAGATTGGCTGAAGCGAGGAAGCGACTCGAAGATGGTGAGATGTCGACGAGGGAGGTGTACTGCTCAATTTCTCCAGCATAGACTGAACTCCTTATATCCAAAGTTTATGCTCTACTGTGCCTTTGGAACTCAAAAGATCTGAAGCACAGTGACAGATTACATGTTTCAAAGCAATAGGACGAAGTAGGAATGAAACTAAACATTACAAACACATGCTTGTACCGCTTGCTTTTGTTATAGACCTCTCTCCAGGACATTCAATAGCAAACAGACTCAGTCTGGCTGTCTTTTGTTGTATGATAGATCTCGCATAACATCTTGCTCTCTCACTTGCTTTCTTACTTTCAGTCTTCTGGTGTGTAAGCACCCTTAGCCAAATCGCAAATCTATACTATAATAAGAGCCCCGTCCGTCTGTCCAAAGCCAGCCGAAAGTGTGAGATGAGCGTTTCTGTGAGACGGGCCGTGTGCAAACGGCCTCATCAACTCGCGAGAGACTTAATTTTTTATTTAACGGCTTTTCTTTCTTATCGCCTTCTTTCTTACTTCAAATTATGGGGGTTGGACTAGTATTAATACAAGCCATTGACCTAGTTTTGAGGAAGTTTTTTTTTAAATATTCAATTTTAAAAATTGATAACATTGGTATTTTTCAACACTTCTAGAAAATGTAGGTCACAATAGAAATCAAAAGAAATAATTCTTTAGACAGAGCATGAACATTTTTCAAAGTATTAAGCCAAAGTCCATTAATTATGTTAATAACTCCCAAAAATTAAATTTAACAATAACAAATAACTAATACTTACTCGAGAAGCAGTCTTGTTTGTTTTCATAGTGCTTGCGGACAAATTTATGCCGCCAAAAACGTAGTCTGGACACGATTCAGGAAAGTTTGTGTTTTTGTTCGCGTTTTGGGGTGTTTGTGGTTGACGAACCGTTGGATAGTGTAGACGGGGCTTAAGGCCTGGATACGCAGTACGACAATCTGGCAGTGTTGTTCTAAGTTCATAGGAACTTCGTTCAAGTTCAAGAAGTTCAGAAGAACTATACCAATTAATAATAACTTCATTCCTTGTAGATAAAAGTCAAGCATTTCAAACTGCTAAATCTTAAATTTAAATCGTCTTGGCGTCCTGATGTAAGTTATAAGACATATAAAAACCTATGAACAAGATGATATGTTTCAGGCTTGAGTGATTGTAATAAAGCAACCTCCTGTTTACTAAAGAGATGTAAAACCTTGCCAATGATTTTCCATGAGAAAGTGCTACTTTTTACGACAAGCATTTTTTTGTAAATGACATTGTTCCAATCATCCTTGGACATGCATTTCTAAAGATACCTAACTGTTCTTCTAAGTTTTCCATTTATGGTGTTCTACTTGCTGTTATCAAAATTTTTGAGATATAAGTTGCAAATTTATGTTGTCTACCGTGAATTTATTGTTAGTGCTTCAATAATCTCATTTGAAGCAACAAAGCCATGTTTGAAAAAGCTGGTCCAATGTTTATGTCAATGATTGTATTTCTATTTTGCTCTCCTTTTACGTTTCTTAGCAGAGGTTAGATGAGTCTGGCAACCCACTGAGGGATACATAGGTGCCAAAATGAAATTTAGGTCATTCTTCAGATTAGAGACTGATTTTTTTACTTGTCGTTTGTTCTGAGTCTTACTAAATTGATATTTGTATTTTTAGACTTATTCTTTCATAGTTTAGGTTGGCTAACATTAGGATTATTGTTAAATACCTTGAACAAAACGATTTATTTCGCCCAACAATAACTGTTGAGAAAATTTTGAGAACCAGCTTGAGTGTGTAAACTTATTTCTTTGTACTTGAAGCTGTGTATCTCTCATTTCTTGGCCTACTACTTTCAATTTCATTTTTCCTTTTTCACTTAATTTTCACTTATATTTTTCCCTCCTCCTTTTCTCCTCTTTTTCCCTCTTTTTTTCCCTCTCTCTTTCTCCCATGAGACTTCTTATATTTTTACACTATAATTACACTATATTTATTTATTTATATCTGAATTACACTATAGTTTGTCATTGTCTCCATTTCCCTGTGTATGCATCTTAACACTGCTTCTTATTCAGGGTCATCTCTCTTCACAACTGACCCCTTCTGTTGAATTATTGAAAAATTTTGTTTGCATTCCAGGTACCGGAAAAAGTAAAATAATTCCACCAATCATTGAGGTGGATGAAGAGGAGCAAAAGACTCTGTGGTATTCAACGGAAACACCAATATTGGAGGAATTTATGCCTGTGTGGAAGTGGAAGATACTGACACTATTTCCAGTTACCTTGCCATGAAAACAGACATGTATCAGCATCAACTGATAAAACGTCTTTGACTCACTGCACTACAAGTTGTTTCATTTTTGGGGCGTAAGATTTCAGTTTCCATCTGGTTTGTGTCGTCTAAAAAGCAAATACAGTGGGATTTATTTTTTAAATTTTCAGTCTCATGAAATAGTCCAATTTTTTCACGTGTAAGTTGATTCAGGAATTCTCCTAGCATATTTGTACTAAAATACAGCAATTGATTAAAATCTGTATATCTGTCTAATTCTAAAATGAAACGTTTCGACGCATCTAACATCAATCTCAGGCTGGAAAAAAATACCGAATAATTTGCATAGAAAAAACGTAAAAACAAAAATTTGAGTAATATAGACGAGATATGTGGATTGAAAAGTCGAAAACGACTAGACAAAGGATGAAATTTTTATCACAGAAATAGTAGCAGGACTAGATATATTGTGCAAAAACCTTGATGTTAACCACACGAAAGACAAGAGTAAAATGGTCGAGCAGCTTCGTCATACCTGGCAAGTTGAAGTTCTGCTGAACAGTTTAGGAGGAGCGTTCCCCATAGGGATCCATGGTTTGGAGACATAGAGATTTTTGATGCTAGAGGAAGTGTAAGGGGTCATTTACATCCGTGAAAAAATGAGACTCGTACGTTCACTCGTTCGCCCGCTACGGGGGCTTGAAGAATGGGGGGAAGGGAAGGGGAAGTGGGATTTTATCACGTTTCACCTCCCCCATGGCACTTTCTTCACGGCGCGACGTTGCTATGTCATCTTCTATGTCTATTTATTACTGTATAATGATTTCAAAGGTCCTAGCTGACCCCACGAATAATAACGAAGAAAAATTGAGATTGTTTACGTTTTAACTGAATTCCCTTTTTTAGAGGGTCGGAATGTGGGGTTTCAAAATGCATTTCCTCCTACAGTTTTTAGGCTACAGTGATAATTTTGGTATCCTTGGATGCGCAAAAGCGTGTAAATTTTGGAAAGTAAAGAATTATTTCGAAATTTGTCACGATCGAGAGTTGTAACGTCACAAATGAAAAATTTTTTTTCCAAAAAAAATGGCGCCCCAAAAAAAATGTTCAAAGTTTATATAATGACTCTAGAGGTTTTTGTTTACATCCTGAAGTCTACACAATATTCCGCATCTAATGATACAAAAATCATCACTGTAGCTTGAAAACTGTGGGTGGAGATGCATTTTGAAACCCCCCAAAACTTCGTTTTCTATGAATATCTCGTTTTATTTGAAGAAAAACGCATTTTTTTATAGAAGACAAATGATTTCAAATTATATTTTCTAATCGTACACCAAATTCCATTGCACTAGCTTCAATAACACAAGAAGATGACGTTTGTTGCAGATAGGGAGGCTTAAACTAACACCTAATAAAATATAATCTGTTCTCTGTTCTTTATGGCTCCTTAACAAATGCAGCACTTAATAACGGTTGTGTGCACTAGTAGTCTATGTTTCCTAGTTTCTCTGGTATTGAAACTTGAATGTTGCTTGAAAGAGGAATATTTTTTCAACTTTATTGGTGTTTTATTACTCGAAAAATTGAGATGCTGGAAACGTATATCCATTCGAAAATCAATACTCCTACCGTTCAGTTTATAAACTTACGAGCGGAATATATCGCACCTTTTTAATTCCAAATAAACGATACCTAAATATTGAATTCAATATTATTTTTTACGATTGAACACGGAGCGCAATCGCCAGCCTCATATGCATGGAAAAGGCATTAAGTGATTTGTATGATTGAATGAAGTAAATTTTCCTACTGATCGGATAGAGCTTTCAATTTTTGAAGCTGCCCGTATAATTAAATTGAAGATCGATAACATTTTAGTACTGTTGGATTTGCTCGTAACAGGACGGAATTCTGTTTTTCTAAAATTCATACGTTCGGAAGCACACCGGCAGTCGGTTCTGCTGCTGATCGTACGTCTGGAAGGGATGAGCGCGCTGCTTAGTAGTACGCTGCCGCCGCTGACGTCATGTTGTCCTAGTGACGTCATCCTGCTTGTTTGAAAGGAAGCCTTGCTATTGGCCAGTCGAATTTGCGAATGTGCACGTAGAAATGACTTAACCTTCTTTCGTCTACCATGATGTATGTTGAGAGAAATGCTTGAGATGTGCGTCGGGACATGAGCTCGTCGAGAAAGATGTATGACATCACTTACGTGTTGAGAAGGTGCACGTCATCACATGCTGTAGGTGTTATGCAATATGTGTGTCATTCCACTTGCCTCATAATCTCATCCCTCTGCAAATCAGAAGACGCAGATTTTCAGCTGTTTGTCACCAACGACCTCCCTCACCGGCTCAACAATACGAGGTGAGGTTGATTGCCCTGGTAACTATGGCTATAGTGAAAGAGTTTATACGTCACGGAAAGTCAATCAATGCAAATTAACTTTGACCCGTCTGCGCATGTGTGCTAAGTTTCAACGCCTCGGATTACATCCACTTTTTAGCGCAGTGATTGGAAGGTGACACTAGCGTAACAGAAAAGTTTAATTGGCTGTGACAGAGACAGTTTATTCGAAAATTTCCTTAAATTTTCATAAAACTTCAGGGACCTGCGGAGAACCACCAACAAAAAGTTGCAGAAAATCACACATAGAAACCGTTCACATACTTGGTGGTGGTTCAAACGTATCTAAGATAACCGATAAATTACGAAGAATAGCTCTTGTTCTGGGAGACCTGCTCAGCCAAACTGAGGAAAACTTACGTGCCCTTCACCTAGTTAGACAGTGGAAAAAAGTGCTACAGCGACATGTAATTGTGGTATACTATTGTCGCAAAAAGGTCTAAATTCCATGGGTCTGATGAGTAACAAGTGCCCCTAGATAAGCAGCACCTGCTCATTCAGCTCATCTTGTGGGATAGGTTTTACCCAAGTTCCTCATTTTCTAGATTCCACTGGTATTCAATGCCTCAAATTTCACCCATTGTGCTTTTTTCTAGATATAAATCCCCCTGAAAAAGAAAAGATTCCTGGACGTTGAGGACATCCAAGTGAAGACGACGAGAAAGCTGCTGAATCTATTAGAAACCAAGTTCTAGAATTGAATCCACTTATAAACACGATTCTGTATCGACGTGTAGCTTTTGAATGAGACGACTCTGAAGATTAAACGCCAGTCGCCTTTTATACCTACAATCATGATACCTTTTTATGACATTTAGTACTTTCTGCTATTAGTTTATTTTCTAACGTCATAGACATTTAAAACTATTTTCTTTAAATTGCAGATTAGTGGTTGAAAGCGCTCTAAGTCGACTGAGTTACTGCTCATGAAGCCCAAGGATCAATTCCTATCGTTTAGCATAGTTCGGTGAATACAAATCCATACCCTAGTGTTTAGAAACAAGATCTCATGAACGAGAAAACTGTGTACATTTCTTTTGAGTGAGTATATTTTCCTTGAGTTCACTAATATTTGAGTTTAATTTTTGACAGAATGAAAAATGAAAAATAAACAATTGGAGCTGAAATTCACGAGTATGACCCATGACAAACGTTTTTAATTTAAAAAATTTCACTTAGGGATTTTGTCGCACGTAATTTATGTATTTTCCATACCCTTGCTTAACACAAAATATTTTTTTGAATTTCGTTGTTTATTTTAAATTTCGTTTTATTATAATTGTAAAATTTCCCCTTCAGATAGACTTACTCGAAGGAAAAGCTACATGAGCGTGTATCTGACTAATTGAAATCATTGATTTCGTGAATTTTTTCTTAGTAATTGTTTGTCTTGCTTGTTGCTTCTTCACTTCTGACATATAGTTTTTCGTAAACGTCTTCTCCTCAAGATATGGATTTATTTTTAAAATGTCCCCACAGAATTTGATTTCATTTAGTGAATATTTATTAGTTGCATTCTTTTTTGTATCATTTGCTTCGAGTTCATCGCAAATAATTTGTTCTATATGCTCAGAATCATAATTATCCTTCCCCTTTAGATAAATAAGCTGTGTTTCAAACTGTTTCATATTACGCAAACATTTTTCCACATTGGCATTGGTTTGTCTACATTTATTGCGTCATGCGTCCTCGATATAGTAGATATTGAAGGCATAGATGACGACCGATGTTCAGAATTTGCTGCGCCGTTGAAAAACGCTATTTTGAATTTCTTCTCTTGACTCAATTTGTGTAGAGGTATTTTCTCCACTACCAACACTAGCAGATCTATATTTCTCATTCGGTGATTTTGATTGACATTTTCTTCGCTTTCTCATTCCAAATTCGCTTTCTTGAATGACATTTTCTTCGCTTTCTCATTCCAAATTCTCATTCCAAATTCTGGGTATTTTTCTTGCTTTTGCGTTTTAGAAGCTGCACTGTTAAGTAAAAATTCGTATAAGAGTCTAGTTTGAGAGTATAAGAAACAACTTACAAAATACTGAAACAATGTCCAATGAAGAAACATCCAACATTCATCTAGAGCAACATTAAACTGTATTTAATATTGTGTTGTAAAACTACAACTTAACACAAAGGAGAAGCACATAAATTACGCTTAAAGTCAAATAGAACAATAGAAGTAGATTGTTAGAGTATCAGCTTCTATATATGTACTGCAAAAAAATAAAATGATGTTTTCTTTCCTGCAGGAAGGATGAGGTCTCAGTGACTTCCTTTGACAAGGGCTGCTGTTTTCATTTACATGAACTTGTTGGTCAAGGTTAATTTCGCTTCTGCTAATGACGTTTCTTTCAAACTAAACGGTAGTTCTAGCCTTGCGTGTAGAAGTTTACATTACTTAAGGCAATAATTAGCTAGAAATCCTACGTTGGTATGTCCTTAAAAAACGCATGAGCTGCTTGCAGTGAACGGCTAAGGTCAGAGAGAACGCGTGGGAGGTTTTGCAGCGTATCAGATAATTGCTTAAGCCTGTGAGCTATGCATTGAGAGTGAGAGTGTAGGATTTTTTATATTAGCCAGCGAGAACATGTACAACACATTCAGTGTAAATAAGTACACTCACAAAGGGATTTCATTATTTTAAGTCCTAAATGCTAAGTATTAGTGTTATAATCATGTATTATTAAGCATTGCAAGCATTCAGCAATTTATGCACTTTTAATAGGTTCAGGCGCATTTTAAAATACCATAGTTTCTTCATTCTCAAATTATTTTTTTGAACGGTTCAACTGTTTCTCTTCTCAAAGTATCCTCTATCGTTACAAATCTGTTTTATATCAGAATTTTCATATACTAATTTCTATCCTAACTTTTTCAAATTTTCTATTTCTTCCGCATTTTTAATCGTTTCTCTATCCTGTTGGAGATTATCTCTCAACGTTTCAACATATGAACTTATGTCGTTAACACTCTGTTCAGATTACCATCATCTAACTAAACTATTTATCCTATCTTCTTTTAACTTCTTAATTTTATTTTTCATGAACCCTATGTGTTTCAAAGTGCCCTCCCGAATAACCTCTATTTTTTCCCCAGATATTCTACTGTGTTCAACTGTTCATCGAGATTTTGCGTAACTTCATTGAGTATTTCTTAAAGACCTGTGGTATTTTTATCAAGTGAAACTTGGATCGCATCACTTCTGAAGTGATGATTCCCATTGATAATATTTACTTCTACCTCTGTATAATTTCTAAGATGAAGCCTCAAATTTTTTAAAGCTTCGTCAACATATTTTGTATTCACAGCGCCAAATTTTTTAATTGGTTAGGAAATATTTGCAAGTCTTCTATTATTTATTTCGAAATTTTGGTCTTCATCAAGACTTTAAAAACCTTTTTCAGGAGGTCCGGGTTGTTAAGATAACAATGATATTTTTCCTTGTTGTCCTAAAACATTAACGCCTATCATTTTTTACACTCAGTATTTTCAATCCTCTAAATTTTCTCGAAGTTTAGTTGATGTCAAAGTATTTACACGGATACTCATACTCTCCACTTCATGGTTTAATTTTGAATTTTATCAGTTTCAACCTGAAGTATTAATTTTAACTGACTAATTTCATTTTGATTAGAAATAGTATCTCTCGAAAACTCATGGAAAGACTCTCTACATCACTGAATTTTTAGCTAGTTCTTCTCTCTTTCTTAGTGGAAATGACTCTACGCGTATATTCATCATAATTTTGTTCAGATCAATGAATTTTTCCTCGCTGAATAAGGTTATGTTGTAGTTGACTATGTATTTTTTAGCTTTCTGTCATTTTCAAGAAATGAGGGTACTAAGCCTACTGGTCTTTCTGTAACAAAGAGGTTTTTGTCACTTAAGTAAGTAAATCGGGCCTCTAAGCTTTTAATTTTTCCGCAACATTACTGTTCAGTGTTGATTCTAAATTCTTCAGCTTTTTTTCAATTTGATCATTAAGTGATGTCTGCAAGCCTATTTCTTTTTCGTTCACAACAATAATTATATTCATTTATTTTTCCTCGACTTGATTATTCATTAATTTGTTCTATGAATCAATTAGATCGTTAATTTTAGTTTTTAAAGTCTTCAGTTTTTTTTTCACCCATTTGATTCTCTATAACTGACTCTTGGTATTGGAAATTTTATCGAATCTCAGGAATTTTAACATCAATCAAATTGGTTATGTTTGAGTCCACAACTTCAAATTTAGCTTCAACTCCTTTAATCTGATCAGTTAAGACTCTTCAATTGCATTTTATCATCAATTTTATTTTCAGTTCCTGACTCTGGGCTCTTTAAATTGTCATCAGTCTAAGGAATTTTTACTTCTGCAATGTTGGTTATGTTTGAATCAACGTTTTCATATTTAGCATAAATTTCATCGATTTTCATTATCAATGTTTCGCCTATACTTGATGGTCGTTCATCAGTCCAAACGATTTTTGGTTCTATGGCATTGAACTTTTCAGATAATTCATAAATTAACGACTTAAAAAATTTTACTATTGTGTCTACGTCAGAAAATTTAAGTTGTATATCTGTTTTCAGAGTCACATATATCTCATCATATTCGTTTGTAATTGATTCCAATTCAGTGCTTTAATTTTTGAGAGCTTCAATAATTGTAGCTTTCAATGACTTCAATTATAATCTCTAGGTAAGCTTTTTATTCGCTACATTCTGTGAAAGCCCTTCAGAATTATTTTCATGAAATTCATGTGTATGATATTTTTACAGGAAAGTAAAAAGATCAACGTTACTGCATTATTATTTTCACAAGATATATTTAAAAAATTTATATATTTTAATACTTTCTAAAAATTGGTTGAAGTTTTATAAAGGGCTAAAAGAATTGCATTAGAGCTTTCGTTTTGTAAACGCTTTTACATTTCTAGATTTAAATGTCCACAAATTACATCACTCACTTCCTGTATTTTGTAAGAAGTGGAAAAAATATCATAACAATCTATTAAAGTTTTTAAATTCAATGGATAATTATTAAACCATTGCTGTAAAAGTAAAAGCACATATTTTCTTTCTTATACCAACAAGTTTAATGTGTTCTTAATCTTTTTTCAGTGTCTAAATTTAGGAGTCCGCTCTCAGTTTCTAGAGGGTATTCAGGTAAAGTGTCTCTCATGTAAAACACTCGGAATTTTCAGCATTTTATTTAGTATTCTAAATCATGCTGAGATGATAGTTAGATAGGCATTACATTTTTGGTGGTTTCAGGTAGCGACCCTTGCCACAACTTTTTTCTGGAGTTAAAACGAGGACGTCTACACAGAATCAAGAAAATGACTTTCACATTTCTTGCATGGAATCTAGATCTATGAAATTTCACATACATATGTAATTTGAAAGTAAATATGGGACGTATACCCAGACTTTTCAACATTTTTGAAATAATTACGGAGATAAGGGGAGAATGGAGGATAAAATAGGGTATTTTCATAAGCTATCACCTCCGAAAGTTACCATAGAGAAATGATTTAGGTATCATTGAATGCGTAAAGAGTTGCCACATGGCTGGACGAGGGCTTGTTTTAGAACTCGCAATAGTTTATTTTTTAAAAAATTTCAATTTGTGTTCTTAAAAGAAATTTTGTTATCCGTAGATTGGTAAATGTCACTAAAAAATAATTGTGAACTTCAAAACGAACCCACGTCCAGCTATGTAGCAACTCTTAGCGCATTTAATGAGACCTGAATCACTACTCTACGATTATAACTGTCGGTGGAGATAGCTTTTGAAAATACCCTATTTTCCCATCTTCAACTGTTCAGGAAGCGCATTTTTATACCATTTTTCATTTTCTTCATTTGCAAGCTATATTGCTTGCAAAAATATACGCGGTTGGCGTTCTGAAAGCTGTCTAAACATTTGAATGTCTTTTTTTGTAAGTTTTTTGTGGTTCCTTGAAGGAACCGGTACCACACAAGTATCACAGATACGTATCACCGCTCCAGGAGCACACGCTGTGGCGTCCTCCTCTTCGCGCTCCTACCCTTTCCTTCTTCGTTTTACCTTCTCACGGAGCAAAGAGCGTGGTGTAGCTTTGCTAGATTGTAAACTAAGGAGTTCTGAGTTGAATAGACCAACAAAACAAAATCCAGATATTTCTGGTTCGTGTCTAATGCGGTGACTGTCCGGCGCTAGCAGCTACATTCGAATCCACCCCCTTCCCTCCCCCTCGTTTCCCACCCTAACGAAGCACAGACATTTTGAACCTTAGCTAGCTTGTAAATTAAGGACTTCTGTATTGAATGGAGCAATAAAAACCACAGAAAAGGATTTTCATAGGTGTGGCACATGCACGTGTTGGTCGGTGCTGGCTGCTGATTGAACCTCTTCCCCCCTTCCCAACCCCATTTTCCCCACCTACGATGCTCATTTCGTTCTGAAAATTCGACAGCTTGTGAAGTAAGCACATCTGTGGCAAATAAAGCAGTTTTGAAAAAATCAGGAATTTTCCGGATTCTGAGTAGACGCCTCCCTTAATTTTATCTCTGAATCTCTTTACCTTCTATCGATTTATTGTGTCTTATTGTTTCTGACAAAAGTTCATCATCAGCATTTTTCTTACTAAAGGCGGATGCTATTGAGGTAGTACTTTTAACCAAAAAGCCAGAAGTCCCAAGGCATGTTAATAAAGCTGGAAGTGAAAATATGCAACCCCCTTTTTCGCAGTATCTTTAGAAACAAAAGATGTCTTTATCTTGTTACAAATTTAACACCTACCTTTGACCAGTATCTTATTGTTTGTTGTAATTAAATATTGAGGATTTTCAGTATCAGTTTTCTTCTTACACTTAGCACAGTACATAATTTTTAAACTTTATAATATGCATATGCTTTATTTTTAGTAGTTTAATTCATTTTACATTAAACATTTTTTAAACATGACAGCTAAGTACTGAATACTTTAAATACAAAGCGAGAGTTTTGGGGAATTATTCAGTTCGTAGGTCACTACCAAAATGAAAAATATTTTGAGGCACCATGCTGGTTGTTCTAGTCTGATTTTAATGAACCCTCAGTTTTATAACCCAGTAATGGGTTGCAGGGACCTGCTCGAACTGCATGACCGCGTAACGGGACAGAGCTTCAGTAGCCCGGAACAGCTACACGCCGAGTGGCCTGCACTAAGGGACAAGCTGCAGACCGCGGGTGCCTGCTGGGTGGACTGGCAAGACTTGATGCTTCGCTGCCCAAGACTTGAAGACTTGGCCCGACTATCAGCGGAAGCGAGGCTGGCTGTGCAGACCGAATGGAAGATACGCACAGGTCAGTGGCATACCATGTACTATATCTGACTACAACCGACCGTCAGATATGGACTGTGCGCACAAACTGTAGTCTTGAAAATGTATATGTGTCGGTATAACTTTAAAAAATGGGGAGATTTTGCGGCCGTTCAATTATTTACGTGAGGTAAATTTTTTCGTACAATTTTCAAAATGAACAAATAAAGTAATAACGTTGTGAAATTCCGAAAAATAACCTCGCCATTTCTTCGCATGACTAATACAAAGTTTGATTAGATCAACTCGTCGTCTAGAACACAATCATAAGGGGTTGAAAGGAAACAGTGACAAATGACAGACTAAAATATGATCTTTACGTTAATTGGAAATGATTCTGGAGACAAAAGGATCATAGTGTTCATGAAATATGTTTTTTCTTCAATATATCCTCCTATTTATGGAATGATCTCAAAATTTCAATATTATATTGAGATGTGTGGTTTTGAATGCTTAGTTGATTAAATTTTTCCGTCGCATCTGCAATTCATTCACAGAGCTCTTTCTCGCTCAGATATTGCCTCTTAAACAAATAAACTTTATTCGTGATCAAAGTACAATATTTTTTCTATCTGTGCTGCGTAAAGGCCAAACAACTAGAGATTAATAGCTAAATCTTAAAGAGGGAGAAAAAAAAATTAAAAATGTAATATAAGAAATCTTAATGACGAGACGATCATTTAGAGAAATCTTTGATTTTTTCAAATGTAAATTACATATTTTAAAAGAAAAAATAAATTTGACATATCAATGAATGTGTTAGAATGATGGGAAAACAGTTTAGTATGTGAAGAGTATTTTTTAGTAAGGTAAAGTAGTTTTATCAATTAGAAGCTATTTTAAACGAATGAGGGCGTATTTAAAAAACTTAATAAAATTGGGAAGGAAAGACAATGAAAGAGATTCTATATTTCACGTGAAAAGCACACATTTTATTTGAGTAAGATTATATTTAAGATTTGATGCAGGTATTTTAGAAAAATTGTGGAGTATCTTAATCAATTTGTTTTATCGAAGGCAGTTGGATTGCTTCACCTTATTCAACGGACCTATAGCGTATATAGAAAGGAGTGACAACATAAAAGTTCTTCTAAGGAAAAAGGGACACTTAAAAAATCGATTAAACGGTGCGATCGTGTAGTATTATAACTCTACGTATCTGGTCATGTCCTTCTCAGTGCTTTCGAATCGCTTTTAGAATCCTACTGTTTGAATTCTATTATTCACAACAGTTACTTTATGTTTTACGATTGCTGCACTTTTTGCTTATTTTACGCAACTGCAATCAACTACATAACATTCCCATAACATTCTTTCATTTTCCATCAATGCATTGATTTATCGTCATCATTGTCAGATAACACAGGGGAACACTATTTCAGTAACTTTGAGTTGTATTAGTTCTCTTAAATGATTCTGATTTTCTGACAACCTGGGGGCTGTAAGTGACGAACGAGGAGAACGATTCCACCAAGACCTAAAGGTCATGGAAGAACGCTACCAGGGGCGCTGCGACGAAAGTATGATGGCTGACTACTACTGGAGCATTAAACGAGATTGTCTCTTATGAAGTATACAAAGGAAAAAGTTACAATTCCTGCTGGAATAAAATACGCAAACAATTTTATATGCTTTCATCAGTTGTGGTAGTGTTCTGAAGAATGCTAATCTAACTTTGGGATAAAGATTGATGTTTTTCTAAAAAAAAACGATCAGAAAATACGGCCCAACCAACGATAGTGAAATTTACTCTCAAATCACATTTTAATGTTCTGTTTCTTTTGCCTTAA
>JACJUY010000794.1:40531-81199 GCA_014220935.1 Platorchestia sp. MABIK
TGAGCATTCTCTTTAGCTATTGTTCTACTTGTCATGAATTGTTGTTATTGCAGCGTGTACTGACCCCGTTCAGGGTGTCAGCTAAAGACTATGTTTCGTGTGCCAGTTAGTTCTGGAAGTTTTCGCCGCTGAAGCGGGTGGCGAAACAAAACATAAGGGGAACGTCTACCCAGAAAAAAATGGCTGTCACGTTTGTTGTATACGAACTAGATCTATGAAATTTGGCATACGTATGTATTTTTGATAGGGTTACAGGTGCGTACCCAAAATTGTTTCAATTTTTGATCTAATTCCTGAGATAAAGGGAAAATTAGGTGAAAAATAGTGTATTTTCATAAGCTATCTTCTCTGAAATTTGTTATTGTAAAGTAATGATTTAGGTCTCATTGAATGCGCAAAAAGTTGCTGCATAGCTGGACGGAGAATAGATTGAAAATTCGTGAAAGTTTAGTTTATATAAAATTATAATATGTTTTTTGAAAAGTCATGTTTTTTTTACATAGGTTTTTCAATGTAGCTAAAAAAGTATTATGCATTTCATATTGAATCTCCGTCCAGCTATGCAACCACTTTTTGCGCATTTAATGATACCTTAATCACTGCTTTACAATAATAACTGCCGGATGCGATAGCTTATAAACTTTTTATCTTCAACTGTTTAATAAGCGCATTTTTCCACCATTTTCCATTTTTTTCATTTACAAGCCATACATCGCTTGCAAAAATTGAAGTGGTTGACGCTCTGAAAGCTATCTTAACATTTGAATATCTTTTCGTATAAGTTTTTTTTTTGTGGTTTCTTGAAGGAACAGGTACCACAAGTGGTGTCACAGATACGCATCGCCTCTCCAGGAGCGCCCGCAACGGCGTCCTCCTCGACGCCTCGACGCGCTCCTCCCCTTCCCCCCTTCGTTTCCCTCTCTCACGGAGCAAAGAACGTTGTGTAGCTTTGCTAAATTGTAAACCAAGGTGTTCTGTGTCAAATAGACCAACAAAACCAATCCAGACATTTCAGGTTCGTGTCTAATGCGGTGACTGTCCGGCGCTTGCGCTGCATTCGAATCCACTCCCTTCCCCCACTTGTTTCCCCCTCTCACGACACGAAGCACAGAACGTTCTGAACCTTTGCTAGTTTGTAAACTGGGGACTTCTGCATTGAATAAAGCAATTAAAATAACATCAACAAAAATTTTCAGTGGCGTGGCACATGCACTTGCTGGGCGGCTCTGGTTGCTGATTGGTCCCCCCCTCTTCTCAACCCCATTTCCCCTACTTACGATGCTCAGATCGTTCTGGAAATTTGACAGCTAGTGAAGTCAGCATATCTCTGCTGAATAAAGTCATACAACAAAAACCATAAATTTTCCGGATTCTGGGTAGACGTCCCCCATAAGGCTAACATCAACATTTTAGAAGGAAGAAAGAAAAAATGAAAAACAGTCTATTCCCAAAATAGTTTATACATGAAGGTATAACATTGGTTTTTAAAATATTTTAATATATGGATTTTAAGTTGATATTCATGCAGGTGTATCGTAATACCCATGTAAATTGTAAAAAGAAACCCATGTTGGCCACCGTAGAAATTGACAATTTATGCGTTTCAGAAACATGGTTTGACTCAAGAATCTAAAGTCTATTTTTAATATTCTGATTACGTGTTGTACCGCTATGATGGCGTGAAAAATAGCCGTGATAGTGGATTTTGTATTTTCGTGAAAGAAATATATTCAACATCTTTACCTTTAGCCAATAAAGTTTGCGAAGGCATTGAAATGGTTTGGTTAAAAGTGCAAATAAATGAACATAAAACCATCAATATCAGCAACCTTTAACCGCCAACCATCGGCTCCCCTACGTCCAACACTAAGGCGGTTTTCCAGTCGTAATTTCTTAGTGATCGAGTCTCTCTCGGGGTTACGCGAGTTACTCGATCCGTCAAAAACAATGTTTCCAAAGGTGATCCGTTGCCGAGATTGCTTCTAAAAACACCGGTTAGATTCACCCGAGTAACTCTCTCCGCAACATTGTTCTGAAAAGGATTATTACCGGGTTGGGTTATGACGTCACTAATGTTTATAAACAAAGTTTTGACGGAATTTTACTAATGGAGTGGCTAATTTTACGTAACCGTGTTGCGCTCGTGTCAATAGCTAGTCGATGCTCCCATTCCATCACCGCCACCATCACACACACCACTCTCACCACCCCTGCACCTGTGATGCATGCCAGATACTGCCATTCTACAGATCATTCTCAATCGAAACTACATGTTCATTTGCATAAGAAGACAAAAATATTACGAATTGTACAATAATATATTGCTGTCGTAATTTTCGTCATGATAAGTTGTGAGAATTTCATTAGTGTTTCATTTTTTTGCAGGAATGTAAATAATAAATATCAACTGACCAAACTCTAGAGACAATGAACGAACTACTTAGAGAGTCGGTTGCTAAGCACACACATTTAAAGACTGTCTTCGTATTGTGCCACAGTAGTTCATCGTCAGGCAAAGTGAACAATATTTATGTTCAAAAAGCTGTCGTTGCTTAGTTATTACATACTTCAGTTAGTGTTATTACTAGTTAATATTTCTGGCTATAATTGCTAAGGGAAATAAGAAAACAAAACACAGTATTCACAATATTTTTGTCTTCTTATCCAAATAAACATGTTGTTTAGATTGAGAATGATCTGTAGAATGACGGTCTCTTGCATGCATCGCAGGTGTATGCTAGATCTGGCGGTATCTGGCATGCAGCCCAGGTGATCACGCTAGAAGGGGGGCATCGACTAGCTTTTGACACAAGCGCAACCGGGTAGGGTTATGACGTCACTAACGATCATAAACAGAGTTTTGGCTGAATTTTACTAATGGAGTGAGAATTCTATAGACTCGGTCGCGGTCGGGCGTGCAGGAAAAATGGTGCAGTAATTGTTTAAAATGCAAGGGGAAAAAATCTAACCATGCATAGAAATCACACTATCAGTGAATATGTTTCCTACCCGTTAAACTGCGCAAGGAAAAAAAAACTGTTGCCTTACTCTGCTTAAATCAGTGAAATTTAAATGCGAAGTCAACAAAGCAGTGCTGGCAAGAAGTGTGAAATATCGTGCTTGCCCCAGTCTCAGATGATAAGCCCGTCTGAAGTGTCTTTGTTTCCTCAGTCTTCCCTCTCCGAGCTCGTAATCCCCCCTCGTACCCCTGCCCTCCCGTCTTCTCACCGTTCAGAGCATGGAAAATCCTGAACTCTTTCGCTCCAAGTAACCGAATAAATTGATTTGATAAATTTTGGTAATGTCTAACCTCTCAGTGATATTTTTGTTCACTTCCTACGCGGCCGAGACGGCAAATGTGCGAGAAAAAATGATTGTGCTTCGTACCTCCGTTCCCTACCGACACCGATATATTAAAGTGAGCTATCAATAAGAATAACGACTGAACGAGAAGTTGAAAAATATTCCCAAACACCTGGGAAAATAGGATAAAAAGTACAACTAGCCTCAAATTGTAATTCAAATATGTTCTCACTAAACGTTAGTCATCCTAAAGAAAATATGTTTCTGCTGATCCTACAAAATTACTGCAGCGAAAGGAAGCCCATCCGAAGGAGGGAAAAGACTGAAGATGAAACTTCACAGTGCGATACGCTCCCCTCTATAATCAGTGAGACAAAAATGTAATAAATGTGCTGTCCCTCAATTTCATCATTTCACATGTTGCACCTGATCTCATTCTGTTCAATAATTAAAGCATCCCTAAAACAGGAAAAAAATCTCGGTGAACTAAAAATGACCACGACTCGTGTCGGAGACTGTGACATGGTCGTACAAAATGTAAAATAACATGCAACAAATTTCGAGAAACAGACATTTTGAACTCAGAGCACCATTGTGTGGAACCAACCTTCATTTTGAAGACGTCATTGTTCACGGCTGACCCCCGCTCTCCCAGTTCCTCGCCTCCTTCCTCCAGCATTAAGGCTGCCTACACACGGCGCGTTTTTTCGACGTGCGTCTTTTACGACGCGCGTCATAAAAAACGCCGCTACCTACACACGGGGAGTTGTTTTCCGGTTCAGTCAGCAGCGCAGCGACATCAGTCGAAGAAAACAGCCTAGTGTATTATTTTTCGGAATAGAAATACGTGAGGAAATTACAGATGTTTTGATTGCATACTCAGCATACAGAACACTCTGAAAGAGAAAGAAGAGGAGAATGTGGATACACACATTGCTAGCTGTTAATACCAGATATTTCTCTAATTTATTTACTGAACTAGATAAGATTTATCAGCTATTTCCGAATGTCCAAAGATTCGTATGATGAACTGCTGAATCACCTACAACCATCGTTGGAAAAAGAGGACACCAATATGAGACAAGCAATAAAACCTACTGAAAGACTGGGAAGATGATATGATGCAAATCTGAAAACAGGTTGCTTCATCAATGTAAATAAATACACTGATAATAAAATTCACTTCTAAATAGTCTCTACACATGGATTTTTCAGCAATTTGATTTATATTTCACCAAACAAAAATCAAATTAAAATGTTTTCGAACACAAAATAGTCCTTTGATTATGAAAACGAGCGAGTACAAAATTACAACGCGACGCTCCGTCTGTAGGTCTCGTAGCAAAGGCACACCGGCCACTTACTGAGCAGTGCAAACAACGCCTGAACTCAGCAGGATGACGCCCGACGCTTCAGCGTCACAATGACGGTCGTCTTCTTGACGCCCCGTGTGTAGGACAGCATCTGCTAGCACCATCAGCTAAAACTGACCGTCAGATTCGACGCGCGTCGTAAATGACTTGCGTCGAAAAAACGCTCCGTGTGTAGGCAGCTTAAAGGGTAACCCTCTCTTCTCTCAGCTGTAAGCTTAAATACCTCGATGAACGGCTTGATTTTACCTCACTTTTTATAAAAAATTACAGAGCGAGGTAAAATTTAGCAAATCCGTATCACCGATAAATATACAAAAGTACTTCGTTCTCAGAATCTAGTTACAGTTTTGCAAAAATAGCGCACACTGCATCCTTACGGGACTCGCTTCGCAGCCCAGAAAGTGGCGTTATCTGAACAAACGTTGCCCTCCACAAAATCCCGAAAAAATTGTGCTCTCAGAGGCAAAAAACGGCCTTACCAAGCACAATGCCTTCAAGTTGGAGACCTACACCCTCACTCCCACAGGATTCTAGTGCTCAAATGACAGGAGACTCGCAAAAAACCGCCAGTACTCCCGGCAGAGGATGTGTGTCACCTTCCGAAGCAACGTCAGTGAAGACTATACGACCAATATCCCTCGATGAGGGAAAACATATCTGCCAAACCTCCAGCAATCATTTAAAGGTTTCAAACAGTCAAATCTCAGCCGCAGCTCCAGAACTACCTGCTGCGCCTCATCTCAACGAGCAAAACAACGAGTGAGCTCCCCAGCTCTGCGTCACCAACAACGCTCCGAATTGCGTTACCAACAACGCTCAACAACGTCCATCAGCGACGGGGACATCAACGCTATCCTCGTCAGTGGTACAGGACAAAATAGTTGTTATTAAAAAGAAATCCTGTCCAGGCATTTTAAGAGTGGTAGACTCTTCTCATTCTCCAGATGAAATGTTCGATAATATTCGCGCACAAGCGGATACTAGCCGTAAAATACCCCAAAAGTAAGCTACGAGAACAAAGGAAAATTTTCAGTACAGAGCAATACAAAAAACACTGTTACTTCTTTTAATGGGCACTGTTACTTGCTTCAAATAATGAGCTCTCAAAAAATTTCATGAAATTATTCACAATCTGTCTCTAACAGCAGCATTTTTCAATAAATCCCTGAAACAACGTGAGCCTCCTAGTCAGTCGTCGATTTTCTCTACAGGATCAAACTTTTAAACAATTTAAACAATTTATTTACCACAGGTGATAAAGAGGTAGAATGTTTCTTAAGTCTAGTACAATGGTCAAATTTGATTATAACTACCTGTTGGCCCGAATAAGTTAATCGACTTCTAGGGCATCCTACCATCAACGTTATTCTAAGGTGTACAATAATGTTTAACTTAATTCACTTAACCTAGTTTCGCATTTCACTGATCAATGAAATAATGAACTCGATATTAGATGCTTCATTTTACAATATAATTCATATGGACTGGATTTAAAAGTATATTCGATAAACGATTTAAGAGCAGACTGAAGATCGGCGATGTTAACCATGACAAATTACATTATTAGGACCGGTCATGTAGGAGATAAGATTTGACTTGGTGATTTTACACGACTATATTATTCTGATATTAAGTGAGACTCAAGATTTCTTTTGAATACTTCGTAAGAATTACTTTCACGGATCTACGCAGGGATTGAGTTCCAAGTTTTAGTTCTAACAAAGAGGATACTGTGTTGCCACCGGGCCTTTGAATAATAAGGAAGCAAGAATTTACTTCTATTTCGGGTTAAATGGTCGTGATGACCAGTGTGTGCAGTTAATAATTGTTTTCGGCTATTCCGCCATCATTTGTAAATGAAATTACAAATGGAGATTTTGTAGAGATCCGAAAGTTTAAGTTTTTGTAAATTTTTGAATGAATCATTTGTGTGAGCATTATATTCTAGATTCTTTACCGCTCTAATGGCTCTTTTTTGCTGAGTAAAAAGTAAATTGGTTTTGATTTTTTCAGTTCCGTGCCATGCCTAATTCTATTCCGTTTTGCAGGTATGGTGAAATGAGCGTTCGGGAGAACATTTGTAAAGCTGTTTCAGGCAGGAAATTTTTGACTTTATTTAGGATTCCGATGGACTTTGATAATTTTAGAACTAATATGAGCGATGTGCTTTTTGAAGGTCAAATGTTTATCTATCATGATGCCCAGGAACTTACCTGAGTTGGTTTCTTCGAGCTCACCTTCGCCAATTTTAATGTGTGCACGGGAGATATATATTTTTCTCGCATGAGAAAGCAATGTATTATGTTTTTATCGATATTTAGGCTTATTTTGTTTGCTTTAAGCCCCAATGAAACCTTATGGAGTTCATTATTTATACTCTCCGCAATCAAAGCGGGATTTTGGTTTGGAAGGACTGCAGAAAGCGTGCTGTCATCGGCAAAAAGTATGACTATGAAAAATGATGTAGATTTAATACCATTGATAAAAATCAGAAATAGGAGAGGCCCAAGGGCAGATCCTTGTGGAACTCCATGGCTAATTGTCTGTGGGTCCGATTCTGCATCGTCAATGAGAACGTATTGCTTCCGATTTGTTAGGTGTGATCTGAACCAATCATGGGCAACCCCTCGAATGCCATAACAGTGTAGTTTCGAGAGTAATATGTTATGGTCCACAAAATAGAATGCTTTTCGCAAGTCAAGAAATACAGAGAAGACATGCAAAATTTCCTTCATCTATGTTAGAATAAATGAATTGTAAATGATTTAATATAGCCTGTGTTGTTGATTTTTTAGAGCGAAAGCCGTATTGTTTATCAAAGAGAAATGACTTTTGTTCAAAATAAGAGTACACTTTTTATACACAATTTTCTCGAATACATTGCTGATAATTGGTAGCACGGAGATGAGTCGATAATTGTTCACACAGGTTTTTTTACCATTTTTAAAGATAGGGGTTACTCTAGCAACTTTGAGGGAGTTCAGGAAAGTGCCTAGAAAGAGAGACTGGTTAATAATATTGGATATGAGCGGGGCTACAATATCAGCAATAACTTTAAGTACTTTAGTCGAAAACGTTTGTAACCCACTCGATTTATTTTTCAGGTTGTTTATGCACGCAATTATATCGGAAGAGTTGGTAGGCGTAAAGTAAAAGGAGTTGTGTTTTCGAATATGATCCATGTGTTCCAGGCAATCAGTAGGTTAACTTGGAATACCATCAGCTATAGTTTTCCCTACGTTTACAAAGAAATTGTTAAAGAGATTAGCAATTTTTTTCTCCGATGGTATTTTACATTTTCTTGAACAATACATTCAATTTTCTTTTTATCGGCGTTATTTGGTTTATAGCAAAAGTTAAGGAGGCGCCAAGTCTTTTTAATGTCAGCTTTAAATTAAGTAAACTTCAGCGTAAAGTAGTTCTTTTTTAATGTCCTTATCTGGCTTGTCACATAGTTTCTGAATCTGTTAAATGTTTCTCAAGAGATTCGCCCTTCGCAAAGGAGAGTTAGGTACGCTGGACGTTTCTTTATATTTTCACGATGTCTCCAGTAATCCAGGGCTTTTGTTTATTTTGCGGTGTAACTGTTCGAATTACAATTGGGCAACAGTGATTGTATGCGGTCACTATAGTTTCAGTCAACTTTACTACGGCTTCATCAATGCTCGAGGCACTATTGTCTTGTTGAGATATGTGCAATGTTGGCATTGATTCTTCTAGAACGGGGCGCATTTCTTCTAAATTTGATTCGTTTACTTTACGATATGAGTAAGTTTCAGCCCGTGGCTTGGAGCAAGCAATATCGACCTTTTTCCTTATAAGAAAAACTGGAAAATGATCTGATAAGTCAGAAGTAATTATTCCAGCTAGAATATCTGTTGGGTCTGCCATAAAGATATTTTCAAGCAGCGTAGCAGATTCTGAGGAGATTCGTGTAGGCTTTGTGATGATCGGAAGGAAAGATTTAGACTGAAAGGCATTTCGGAAATTCGAGATTGGTTCATAGCTTTCATGTTTCAGTAGATCCTAATTGAAGTCACCGCATATGATTATGTCATTGTATAAGGACCTGTTGAACTGAGAAATAATGCGATTGAGCTAATTCAGGAAGGATTTAGGGCAGGCTGTAGGAGGCCTATACACCGTTCCAAGCACAATACGCTTACCATCTCTAGACAGTTCTACAAAAAGTGACTCTATATGATCCCGATTCATTGTTGCACTTGCTATGATTCTCGAGTCTATGTCTTTAGAAATGTACGTACTGATGCCTCCGCCTCGCTTGTTTTTTCGTAGCGAATGGTAACTATGATAATTTTCAAATCTAATCATGTCTTTGGTTGAGTCATCTAGCACGCTTTCGGTGAAGCTAATCACGTCTAGGTTAGACTTAAGTTCAGTAAAAGTAGATTGTATCTCTTCCAATTTTGGATAGAGTGACCTTCAGTTCTAACACAGAAGCGAAAAATCATTTCGAGTTATGCGTATAGTCTCGTTGTTTCGTTGAATTTTGATACATTAGTACACATGCAGTTTTCAGTGTCGTTTAAGTTTGGAAATATTCTTTTTAAATTATTGAGATCTGGGTCAATTTCATCGAATACATCAGCGTGATCAGTCATTTAAAATTAGTAGGCAGTAAGCAGTAAGTAATATACAACTTCAAAACGAAATACAGAGTCAAGATTAAAACGATATTCCAGTCTAAAAACTAGCTTAGGAAGTAAGAGAGAAAAGAGCATTCAGATCTTAACCGAGCAACTTTTTACTTCATATTAAATTTTAAGTCCTGAAGACCTTGCACCTGTGGTACCTGTCAGTACTTCTTCTGAAGTCGACTCCAATTGTCGAGAACCTCATGAGACTTTGCTGCTAGGGGATAATATCCTATGCACAATCAGAAGGAAGGACATCGATCGTTAGTGTTGGATCCAAACTGTTCCCTCTGGGCGCATTGATGACCTTCTCCATACTATAAATCACATACCTAAATTTAATAATTAAATACAAAGTTTTGATGGTCTCTGCCACTCAAACTCAGACCTAGCTCGAATCAAAAAATTAATTGTAAGGAAGTACGCACTTTCTCGTATTGATATTGCTAATGCTTGCAGTGAGCAAGAATTCAACAGAGCGATGAAATTTTGCAAATACCTGGGTTTAAACTTGATTCAGTTACAAACTTACCCAGAAAATAAAAATGCTGACGCACGCAATAACTTCCAATGGCCTCGCACCCAGTAAGAAAGCTTTTGTTTTCTTGGACAACTCGCAATGAAATCAACATTGAAAATCACAGTGCCCCATTTTCTTCATTTAAACAAATGTCAAGCAATACGTGGAGTTGTAGATCACTCCAGTGAATCGAAAATGTCACGGAATGAGACAAATATTCTCACTGTAAACTCTGAAAAAGAAAATAAGCCTATGCACGTCAATGCACATGGTACACCAAATCCTTCAAATTGAATGTGTCATCAAGCAGAGCTTTGAGTAACTCACCCACATACAGCGTGAGGAACGTGAATGAACCTGAGCCATTCCCTAACTTGATCTCAGACCAAGATGATGTATGTACAAACAATAAATTTGCGCTACTTGCAACAGACACAAATAGTGATTGTGACATGCCCTCCTTTTCAATGAATCCTCAACTTTCCAGTACGTAAGCAGTAACAGGGGAAAGTCAAGCGAATAACGATATTCAAAACCATACCAAAGAAAATCAAATTTTTCGAAAAAATTTATTGCTCATCAAGCCTCTTTCCGTAAATCAAAATCCCTTGCGCGGTCACGTAGAGAGTCACTGCAATGGAAAACAACTCCTGAAAAAATCTCCTGCTTCTGCAAGGCCCCCCATCGTTCGACCAAACCGATACTGATACCAAAAAATCAGTAGGGAACCAAATTTACAAACGCATTGCAGACACACTGGATGACTTGTAACGATCGCTCAAAATGGAGCCTGCACTTCAGGTGACGGACACTGTCTCCTCTACGTAGTAACGTCACAGCTTGCATCATAACAAACCTCGCAATGTAATTATATATCTCTGAAAAAAGCCATCAAAACTGAGAGCTCTAGAAACAAAGACCAGTATGTAAAATTCGTTGACAAGAACGGTGGCAGTTTCGAACAACTTATCGATAAATACATCGATAGAAAAGTCTTCGATCATGCAGTTAGGGACCTCATACCCCAAATACTTTCTAATGTGACGAGAACACCAATTCACACATTTGATGATGGAGACAATGGGATTTGGAAGACAACAATCTCTCCTTCATCGAATGCTCTGATAAATTTTCCTCCGGTAAGCATACACCGGAAACAGGACCACTATAGCGCCCTCGTAAAAATGCGTGATGAAAATCGTGCCGCTCCCGCCACCATTTTGTGACTAAATAACATTGATCAAATTGAATTTTCACCTAAAATTAAAATCACGACCAGTGAACGCAGCAATAATGACTTTGAGGCCGAGACTAAATCCTCCACTAGACCTAGCATATGCAATAACTCAACTAAAGATCTGCCTATGGAGATAAATAATATCAAAATCTTGCACATAAATGCTATCAGTCACAATGATAAAATGGATGACATAAGGGTATGATGTTGATCACTACGATATCGATATTTTATGCGTATCTGAAACAAGGTTCGATTGACGAGTCGCAAGTTCATATTTCAGCATTACCGGCTACACATTGTACCGTTATGACGGAGTCAAGAGTAAGAGAGGTAGCGGTTCATACATTTTCATCAAAGATGTCTACTCAACATCCTTTTTTCTAATAAAAGAAAAATGCGAAGGCATAGAAATGGATTAGCTCAATGTTCAAGTAAACAAACACAAGCTTTCATTATCGGTAGTCTTTACAGACATCCGTCAGCAGCTCTACGTCCAACATTAGATTTCATTGAAAATACACTTAAATTAATCTCTGCAGCCAAAAAGTCTTTCTATGTTTTCGGAGATTCCAACGTAGATCTAACCAATAAAAACAATCAGCTAAACAGAATGCTTCACAGGCTTAATCTTTCACAAATGGTTCAAGAACCAACGCACATTACTAACATCTCCAAAACTCTTCCAGACCTAGCAATTACAAACAATCCCCAAAGCAATAGTTAGCGCGGAGATTTTACCGTCCTTTTCCGATCATAGTCGGTAGAATGTCTAATCAATGTTGCAAAACAGGAACAGGAATTCTGTTACATAACATATCGCTTTAAAAACTGCTGCTCCCCTGAAATATTTCAAGAAAAGCTCTTAGGCAGCTGGAGCGAATTTCCAGGAATGGAATACACCGATGATGTCAATCTTCAAGTTTCTCTTTTCAACGAAAATTCCGTCTCAGCCCTTAATTTAACGAATGCGCACCTTTCACTACGAAGAAAGTTAAGCCATGAATTTCTAAATGGATAACAGACGAGATAAGAGAGTTGAGCAAAGCTAAAATAAATTACCAGCGTGAGTACAAACTGAAAAAATGACAGTATGCTTAATTAGAAAGACAAATAAAGATCATGAGAAGATCCTACGAAAGTTAAGGGAGCAAAACGGAAAGTTAGAAAGTTAAGGAAGCAAAACGAGACTGCTTCCACAAAGAACTGTTGGCAGCAAAAAAAAGAACTTGGGAAATCATTAGAGAAGTTGCTCAATATAAAAAATCAGACTGCAAAAGCACTTTTGATAACCCCTTAAAAATGGCGAATGACTTTAACACTTTCTTCACAAAAGTTGGCGAAGAAGTTTTCAATGAAGTGTCCAGGATCGTTCCAAACACATCTACTGGTGCAAATCTGAGCGTTGTTTCATCCCCAAATACAAGAAACAAATGGAGACCAAGGCCGGTTAGCATCCTAGATTCGAAAAATTGTATACTCATTAAAAAATATTTAAGCAACTGGATATGATGGCTTTAACCTCCAATATATTAAGGACAGCTTCCCTGTTGCAGCACCCTTGATTCGTTTGATAAAAATACATCTATAGCCACAAACAAGTTTCCTGATCAATGGAAACTGTCCATTATTAATCCATTGCATAAATCTGGTGATTTCGATAGAGCGTCAAATTACAGACCAATCAGTCTCCTGTTTTGTCGAAAATATTAGAAAAAACAAAACAAACATCGGCATCTAGGGATACTTTATTTCCAATTAAGCCTGATACATGTCACCTTGTACATTGGTTTTTCAAATGCCGTGTAACTAACACCAGGACGCCATGACGGTTTCCTGCGGTCAAGACCAGTCTCCATTTCAGACACCTGGGTAGAGTGGGATATTGTGCTTTTAGTTTTTCCCCTATACCCAACGGAGAAAGAAAGTAATAAAAAACCAACTCTCGTCTTACATAGACGAGTCACATCTACTTCATCACAATCAATGTGCTTACAGGAGAAACACCAGTACTCGAGATGCTGTGCTTCACATAGCAGAAAATATAGACAATGAGAAGGACCAAAAAAAATTAACTCTCTTACTATTGCTTGATCTCTCCAAAGCTTTCGACAGTGTTGAGCATAAAAAACTTCTACAAAAAAATTCGAACCTCAGAATAGACACTTAGTGGTTTGAAAGGTAACTACTAAGCCGCTCTCATGCATTGTGCTTGATTAAAAAAATGTCTCCATTTATACCAAAAATTTTGACGTTCCCTAAGGTTCAATCCTCAGCCCGCTCCTATTTTCCATTTTCATCAATGATTTCCCCACTAGCCGTTAAACACTAAAATCTCCATTTAAGCTGATGATGTGCAAATTGCCATAAGGTCGACGGCAGATTTTAAAGAAACACAAGCCAACGCTGAAAACCTTCTAGGAAGCCTAAAATTTTGGTTTGACCATAATCGCCTCAAACTTAACGCAAGTAAAACGCAATACATTATTTTTGGATCACAGAATGCGATCAGAAATTTACCTGAATTAACGCTTACATTTTGAGATGATAAAATTAAACCAGTAGATAAGGTAAAAATCTCGGTGTCTGGTTCAACGAAAATCTGACTTTCAAGCCACTCGTAAAAACAATGTGCAACATAATTAGGGGAACCTTAATGTTCTTTCATCGCATTAAGGATACACTTGACAAAAAATCTATGTTAGTGGTGATCCAGTCTTTAGTTTTATCGCGTTTGGACTACTGTAGTCTAGTCTGGGGAGATATATCTCAATATTTTCATAAAGAGTTGCAAAAATGTATGAACTTTGCAGCCAAAATGGTGGGCAAAGGTAATTTCATGAAACGCTATCATGCCCCTCCTCTTTTAAGAAAACTCGGCAGGCCTCCAATACCAGATAGATTTATGATCCAAAAATCTCGCCAAATGATCTCATTTCTCTACCTCCCTCAGAGTAATGCAGATGTTAAAATTTTTCCATCCAATATTCCAAACAAAAACCAAATTGGAGGAATGATGTCTTTGTCAGTTACTGTTCATCTGACGTGGGACAAAAAGCTCTCTCAGTTTCTTGAGCTTTTTTGTGGAATAAGCTTCCCCAGCATATAAAATCTCTATAACTGTAAAATGATTTAGAGTAAATGTGTCACGTCATTTCGCATCTCAGTCATAGGGTGCAACACTTCGGTGTGAATTTCGCACTAAAACGATTGCCTAAAACATACTCGTTGCTACTTTGGGGTCAGCATTCCAAACTCTGCGAAGTTGGAATGCCTATACTTATTTTCACTGACTTTGTCCACTTCCTACTATCCACACCGCGAAAACCTCACACTTAGCCTGCGTAGTGCAGTTGATTATGAAGCTGTAATTTGGTTCATATATAGTTTATACGTAGAAATTTTGTAGTTACGTGTTACTCATAAGTTATAGTAATCTCTCACCGTGCCTCTATTTCATCGCATGTACCCAAATGTGGTTAAAAAGACGACTGAGAGGATGAGGAACCTAAAATGTTTTTTGTTGTTGCTCTCAAATTGAAATTTGATTTTCCTAAAATTTCTGTTGAAAAATTTGGAATCATCTCTTTTTTACGTCCACTATGTCCCTCTAATATTTACCTTAATTATTTCTGCCGACTACAATGAGCAACACAGCCGTCAGCTCAATGAAGCAGGACAAAGTTCGTTTTTATGGTACAACTTTTTTTATTTTCTGTATTTATATTTGCCATCCGTACGATGAACAAGCTCTAAAATTCATTTTTGTGTGTATATCAGTTGACATGTTTCTATAGATGCGAGTATTGTGCTATGTTTTTTATAAATTATTTTTGACTAATGTTGTCTCGTTACTTTGAAATCATTTACGACGGTGTTTCAGTCGTGTTCGGTAGAGCGTATTCGTGTCTTTTCTTCTTTCGTTTTTTTCTTACACTTATAGTGAAGGACTTCCAAGGCATTCTCTAGTAGTGTTTATGGGTTTTCAATCATCTTTCGTAGCAGGTAATATCCCAGAAAATATTTTGTCTGTTTCTCTTATTGACATAATTAACCCCTGACAGGGCTATTGTACTTTTCGTTTGGTTGGTACTCCTTTACTCCTCGCAGGGGGGAAAGGATAGGGGGGGGGGGAAAGCCTTTTTTTTCTTATTCCTTTTTCCTCTGCGCAGAGTTAGCACTGAATTTCCAATCAGAAGTAACTCTAAATTTCAGTAAATAAAATTAGCATACTGGCCCACTGTTCCATTTACATCTACGTGCCAAAATTTTGTAGAAATTTGCTACTCACAAGTGATATCCGGCTATCACAGTATCTCCATTTTATCCCATGTACCCATGTCCGTACAATGTTGAAGAGAATATCAAGAGGATGTGAGACCCGAGATGTTTTTTGTTGTTGCTCCTAGACTGTAACTTGATTTCGCTTAAAATTTCTGTTAGAAAATTAAAAACTAGCATATAAGAAATACAGTGCGTTCACCTCCGTAACAAAGCAGTCTGGACCTCGTTTCACCACACACTTGAGGTTTGGAGAGCATCATCACACATGAAAGTAGAACGGAACGCGGCGGCTGAGCAGCTTCGAGAGAGAGACGTTCGTACGAGGCAAGCTGATTGAAATTGACTAGCTGATTGATACGGAAAACTATATTTGATTATGTTTCTCTTTGTTTATATTAGTAATTGTAGAATAAGCAGAAAGACACGAGGCTATCCTGTTTTGAAAAGAAAGGACCCTACGAGTAGGCAGACCGCCGTCCAGGATGGCCGGTCTGCCAAAGGGGTCAGGAGAAGACTCCGATACCTTCGAAGATGAAACAAATATCTCTTTTGTCGATTCAGTGGACTCCTGTGTGATTTCAGACACCGCTATGGCCACTGTTAATGAATCAATTGCGTATTCTGTAACTACCCCCATGATGGTGTAGTTACTCCCCACTTGCGATCGGTGAATACTCTGAACCCAAGTTTACCGGAACTAACTCTGAGCCCTGAAGAAAACCAACTTGTACGAAGTATCCCTGGAACTGATAGTGAATTCCTAAAAGCCTTGAATGCAGAAAATCTGGACACAACCCAACTGGAAATGCACGCACGTGTACGCACGCATACTCATATATCTATGTGTGTATATGTATGTCCACATTCACATGAGCATATATATATACGTTACTATTTCCATTTTTTTGCGTAAAAACAAAACCTCAATGTCCATTACATTTCATTTAATGCTCTGCAACCAGTTAACACTGAATCATATGTTAGAAATAAAAATATATTCATTGTCCTTGCCAAATGATTCAAAAAAGATCTATCACTACCCCAGAGGACGTTTCTGTGAATAGTGAGAATGAAAAATATAAGCAGACAAATGAAATAAAGCGCAATTTGAGCATATGACTCGCGAAAAAATTATCTTTCTGTCCTTATGTTGAACAAGCTATAAATTTCATTTTGCGCGAATGTTTGTTTACGTGTTTCTAGATGTGCGTGTTGTGTTTTGCGCGATATTTTTTTTATAAATTACTTTGTGACTGACCTATTCTCAGTACCTGATAACATGTAACGTACGACGGTGTTTCAATCTGTTTCAGTAGAGCTTTTTTGTCTTTTCTTACTTCGTTTCAACTAATAATTAAGGAACTCCGAAGAATTCTATAGTAGCATTTAAATTATTTATAAATTGTCAGGCATTTATTTGTACATAAAATTTCCAGGAGATAACATTTTGGTTCAATTAGTCTCTGACAGGGCTAATGTATTAGTACGCCTCGAATGGTTTGTCTGTTAGTACCTCTCGTATGGTACATTTATAAGGACGTTTTTACATTAACAAATTTTTGCAATCCAATTTGTTGTTATGCATCTTATGTATAAACTTTTTTGGAAATAAACGGTTTTCATTTCTTTTTTTTTGTTTCTTTCTTTCTTTCTTTCATCTATCAGAATTCCACCATGTTTCAATGTCATCTATTGGAATTAACACTCGTTTCTATGACATCTTTGAGAATTACCACTCATTTTTTTGACATCAATCAGAATTAACACTCGTTTCTCTATCATCTATCTGAAGTCCAACTCGTTTCGATGTCACTTATCAGAATTCCAACTCGTTTCGCTGTCATATTTTAGAATTACGACTTCATTTCTGTGTGATCTATCGAAATTACAAGTCGATTTTGTGCGATCAATCAGATTTAAAACTGTTTACATGTTTCTAGATGTGCGTGTATGGTGATGTTGTTCATAAATTACATTTTAACTAACCTTTTCTCACTACTTGATAATCATTTACGATGGTGTTTCAATCTGCTTCGGTAAGACTTTTTTTTCTTATTTCGTTTCAATTAATCAGTGTTGGGCAGCTGCGTCTCAACAAGTTGCGGCCTCAATTGCGATCGCAACTTTTCTGTTGCGGTTGCGGCAATTTTTGGAAAGTTGTGAATCTGTTGCGATCGCAACAATTTTTGACGTGTCAGGCCGCAACTCGCAACCGCAACATCACGATGGTAATTAAATTTCTAAAATGACTTCAATAGAGTTTAAGACGCGTTTCACACTTGTTTGAAACTAAACTGTACAAGGTACAACCCGTCTGGCAACTGTTTATTAATAGCATTAGGCGATACACATACACTTTGCTTACAGTATAGAAGTATATTTTATGTAACTCATTATATAACCTTCAAGTGACTTTGTCGCTTCGTTCATCCAATTTAACACGCCAATACCATCGATCGCTGCGGTCGAACAACTTTTCTCCTAAGGCAAGGAAATTTTGAGACCACGACGTGCTCGGCTTTTAGATAAACATTTTGAAATGTTAACATTTTTGAAAGGCAACTTTGATCGTCATTACAGCACATTGACATTGTCACATTGAGATCATGAACCAGTATTAAATCTCAACAGAGGAACAACAAAAAGCAGAGGAATATCATATATTACAGGAGCATTTGCATGGTTTTTCGTTATCTGTCATATAGGCTGTACAAATGTTCTGCACTTTTTGTTTTATAATTTTTTTCTATATATTCGGAACTCCTATGAAAATATAGCTACTAGATAGGTACCTTTCCAACCTTATTACAATTAGAAAATGGAATTCATTTCATTGTTCATGCTATATTTACAAATGAAACGTTTCTTTCTTTCCCATTTTTTTTGCAATATACATACGGAACTCCTATGAAAATATAGCTTCTAGCTAGGTACCTTTTCAACCTTATTTTAATTTGAAAATGGAATTCATTTCATTGTTCATGCTATATATATAAATGAAACGTTTCTTTCAGCATCTTGATATTTCATTCAAAATCAAGACACTGAAAGATTGTCCACACATCTACTCGATCTATTAATTTTTTTAGTAAAACAATATACTATTTTAAATATCCTAATATTGTTTTATACATAGCAATATATACGTAAAAAAAATGAACTATATTTAATTAATATTATATTTGATAATTAAAAAGTTGCGGTTGCGAGTTACGGTTGCGATCGAAACTTTGGTTTTTTCAAAGTTGCTGTTGCGGTTGCGTCGCAACTTTTTTTGTTTTGTTGCGGTTGCGTTTGCGCCGTAACATTTTAAAAGTTGCGTGCCCAACACTGCAATTAATAACTAAAGAATTCCGAAGAATTTACTAGTAGTATTGAAATTATTTATAAGCTGTCACCCATCTTTCCGTGTATAAAATATCCAAGAGATGATATTTAGACTGTTACTCTCAATAACATAATTAGCCCCCGGTACAACTATAGTTCGCCTCGTAATGTTGTCTATCAATAATTATAAGGACCTTTATATTAAGAAATTTTTAAAATCCAATGTGTTATGCATCTCACTTATTAACTTTTTTGGAAATAAACGGTTTTTCTTTCTTTCTCTCTTTTCAAGAAGAAGTTGAAGAAGTTAAAGTGAATTGTGCACTGATTAACTAGTAGGACTCACACAACTCACAAAAAACTGATTCTGAGGCACATTCAGGTCTAGATTACTAAGTAGGAAACGACTGGCACACAGAAAAATGTAATATGCAATGCAAATTTTGAAAACTCGCTTCAGCTCGAGGCTTCTATAAGCTACTGACTGGTAAAACTTGCATATCCTAACTCATGGATGAGAAGCCAATGCTGAATATCCAGTACTCCAATGTAGGATACTTGCTGAAGGGAGTACCAAGGGCCATAACTAGCTTGGTTTGCTATAGGTGCTAAGGCGGTTTCTGGCAACATTACTAAATGTGTCAGAAACCGCTCGTGCACCGTTATCAAACATTCAAATTATTATGCAAGACATAATAAAATCGCTATGAAAGAACACATAGTAATGGCTAAGTAGACAACTGTTTTCCTAACACACAGTTACACTGAGACACCACAAACTTAAGACTATCCTAAGAGAGTATCACAGCACGTCACTTTTTTAAAATAGGCTGGGCTCGCTTTGCAAATGAACGCAGGCGTATCGCGGCAATGTTGCCGAAAGCAGAGCTGAAAGTTCTCGCGTTTAGTAAAACGCGACATGCTTTCTACCTCATTGAATCGTGAAAGTAGAAAATACTCTTAAAATGGGTTCAGTTGTAATAAATTTTAATCTGCAATACAAATTGGTGCTTTCTGTAAATTTTGCCAGTCCTCTTGAAGTTGTGTAGCAACCCTCGCGCTGTGGAGAACCGCAAGCTCTCCCCATCCGCATCTCCATGTCACCCCACCACCCTTATAAAATTGAACAAATATATCACGAAAATTAGTGTGGCAACAAATAGACACTGTGTAGTGGCAAAATCGCTTATTTTTAAAAGTAAAATTCTTTGGAAAATTTTGCAAACATGTTTTCTTCTGTTGTTATTGTTATGACTTTGCTACGAAACAGCCAAAGTCATTCCGCCGAGTGGGGGAGAGCTGATGGAGAACAAGCTTATGCCAAGCTTGAAAGTATCGATCGACCCGTCGAGCCCAACGACAAGCTGGTGACCCACATACGAAGCAGTAGTCCGGCGACGAGTGAACGATCCCGACCGATAATCTTAGGAACTCTTTAGGCTCTTTCATTTTAAATACGATAATGAAGCAGATTGTTTCAGCCGATAGCGGCGGCAGCCTTACGGCAACGTACCCTATTTAAGCTTGTGTAACGGTAGCATAGGATTAATCTAGTACGAGAGTGTCTCGAAAGGGTCTTTTTAGTGCCACTATTTGACTTGTTAAATTTGGACTCAGCCGGAACTCTGAGCTAGTCCTTGTGTTGTTCTAGTGTTAATTATTGAATCCGATTTATTCAATTTAACGTAAATCCGAGACCCTACTACTGTCATCGCCACCACTGCTTCCTCCAAGGTCGAGTAATATTGCATAATTATTTTCATTAGGACTCGCGTTTGCCTTGCAGTGGCCGAGTGCACAGAGCGCTTGCGTTCTGTGCTTCATGCACGGGTTCGAGCCCTGTACGCAGCAGTTGGCGTGAAAAACGCTGACGCGGCAAATCAGGATCGTTGCCTGCAGTGTGGTCACTGTCCTCAAGGAATGTTACCTGGGCACTAAACGAGAGGAAAATTAGGCCTTAAAGCTCGGGCGTGACTAGGGGCCTGGGGAACCCCTATCATGTACATTCCCTGTAAGAATATCATGTCAATGATACTCAGCCACTCTCTACTAAAAAGAGAAAAAGGCTTGGTATATACCAATAGGACTCGCGTTTGCGAGTCCTAATCTATCTCTTGCCATAAATGTCGTCATTCACCTCTTAGTAAATGTTCTGGCCATGCAAAGACTTGTTTTATCTCAGTCCAAACCCGCTGAAAAACTGACGATTTGAAGGTCAACCTTGAAAACGACCACTAAAATAGGACAAACAGTAAGTTTCAATAAAAAAGAAACGACGAAGACAACATTTTAACAATCTATACTAAGTGTTTATGACGCACAAACTCGACTTCTAATCGAAGAAATTGGTTTATATTGCACTCTGAGCAAATAACTATGTACTTTTGATTGGCATATTTGATGAAGTAGTGCTGTAAAAAGTGAGACGCTTGTCTTTTTGAAGCTGTGTTGCGACTCTCGCGTTGAGGTTAACTGTGGCAAACTCATTTCTATCTTCTCAACCCCCACTCCATCCCTCCAAATCACCTCCACCTCTGACGAGGAACAATGTGGTCGTTGTCCGGTATCACAACAGAATAGGAATTAAACTCTGGCAAACTCGTATGTCAGGGAAATTTAAATACAGTGATACAATGATACAGTGATAATGTTTTCGCACTCCTTTTCTGTTATTGTTGAACATAAATATTTAAATTTTCTGACGTACAAAATCAATTTCAAATACACGGAATTGGCTCACATTACTCTATCAACGAAAAAACTGGACGAATTTGGTCAACTAGTGACGTAAAATGTGAGAGGATGAAAATTCTTCTTCCTTTATTTTGTTATGAAAGAACCTTTACATTCATCGAAAGAACTGAAATTGAATTGATTCAGCAACTTTGGAAAAATTTGCCATGCTATACATAGTGGCAAATAGAACTCTGTGTTCAAAGATAAAACATAATCTTACAAAGTGAGGGGAACTTTGGCAATACAACGTCTCTTGAACAGCTCACTGAAGCAATCTTCCGATGGAAAAGTGGAAGTGTTATTTTTCCCAAGAAGGTCGGCAAAAGACGCCAACCTGGCTCAATGGTGACACACTGGCTGACTGCAAGCATCCTGCCACCATTGACTATCTACCCTTCCTCATCTCCTCGTCTACCCCTCCCAAGCCGTACCGCCTTCCAATTAGGAGTTTCCTTCCATCTAACTTTAAAAGGTGGTGTCCAGTGGCTATTCTGCTCGTCGAAAGTTAACCACTCAATTCCAACTTCTACTGGGTGAACAAAATAGAATTTTTCTTCCTCTCTATCCATCCGTAATGTATTCTTATAGAACTCGCTCAACTACTCGGAAGGTTGCTCTATCTGAAAAAGCAACATCCCCCAGCACAGCTGCGTACGAAAACTTCAGTAAAAGAGTGATGCACCAACCATAAAGCGGAAATGTGGACAAGAAAAAGCCTCATCGTTAAAACCACCTTCAGTTCAAGGGCCTCAAACGCTCAAAATGACAAAGGCTTCTCAGACGGTCGAGAAGTCTGATATCAACAAGAGTCTCTCAACCCCCAAAGCAGCACCAGTGATGACCTCAAAATCAGAGTCATCCGACACTGGTAAAAATCTCCGAAGCACCGATAGCTAAAATTTAAAGAACGTTTCAACTTATCAAGCTTCGAAACCAGCAATGTTCGGATCCGAGCAATTACACGGACCAGCAATTACACAGAAATAGTGCTCGACTTCCAATTCCACATTTCAAACCGTTCTCGAGAAGATCCATTATCCACAGAGTCAACAATATCAAGCAAAAACGGGAGCTGCTGCACCACCACTGCCTCTTGTGTCTCATGTCGAGTGCGTCATGGCGACATCTCCCCGCTCTGCGTCACTGAAATAGCTCAAAATTTTTCACGATCGACAAAGACACCAACAACAAATTCATCATTAGCACGCGATAGAATTGTAAACGTGAGCGACGAGTTAGAACCTGAAATTTAAAATAGAGTTAGCATTAATATAGTGTGTAGGCATTTCAGGCGGTGATGTTATATTTGGAAATACATGCGCATCAGCTGATAAAGGCAGTAAAATACCTCAGAGCGTAAGCTGCGCGGATAACGTAAAATTGTCACCCCAGAGCAATACAAAAAAATTTGTTACCGCTTTGGACGGATACTTGCACCCTCTACAAATTACTAGTTTCCAAATAATTCACGAAATCAGTAATACGCTATTCCGGCAGCATTTTTTAATAAAAACTTTGAGACAAAGTGTGCATCCAAGCCCGGCGTCAATTCTTTCCACTGTAACAAATATTCAAATGATTGCAGAATAGCTCTTTGCCTTGAATTCTCATTTAAGCGCTCATGACACTACGCCTGTGGAACCTGCCTGTATCTATCCGAATGCTAAATCCCCTCTGGACACTTCTCTTGTCGGAGACAAAAGTCTCACCAAAAAAAAAAAATAATATTGATCGCGCATGCGGAATTCAAACCATCATTTCCGAACGATTCAATGATCTCTATGATACAATTGAAAGTATACTTCAATTTAGGAATTAAATAATTTGTTTCAGAGGTTTGAGCCTCTCGCTCCATGACCTTACTAAGATCAAAAAACTCATTATGACCAAGCATGTTTTTCTCATATATATGTGGTGAGTGCCTGAAGTGGTCAGCAATTGTGTGTATATGGTATCGAGTTTGAGCATAAAAATGGTCTTTATAAACTAATTAAACAAATGCTACAACTTTGAAGGTTGCAACGATACCCGCACTTGGCCTAGTACTTGAGAAGAAACGCATCATTTCCTTCAATAATTTGCTCTCAGATCACCTCTAAAACACACTTCACAATCTATCTCTCGTTCCAAAAACTCCCTTGAGCTGGATGATAAAATATAATACTCTAACGATACAGCAAATCCAAGTAAAATCTCGAGCGACATGGATCCATGTTTGCCTGCATATATGACGAACACTCTCCTTCCTCTACCACCACCTACTGCACAGTACCTACTAAAAATAAGTTTTCAAATTTGAGTGTAAATACAGAAGGTAAGCCCTTCTCACATACGAGTATAAGTCAACATCCAACCACGTACTCGGTAGCGGTAAAATCAATAGGAAGAGAAAAATCACTGCAAAATAACAGTCGAATCTCGATGGAAACTCCGCCATCAACTGCACACGCAATCATCACCAAGAAAGTATAAATGGCAAAAGCATTCCTCATTTTTCCGTTGATCCCTCTACAAGAAATCACCACAGCCGGCTGTTATGTACTTAGGTACAAAATGTGAAATTCCACCACCAAAAGAGTGAACGGCTCACCACCAAAAGAGTGAACGGCGGAACGGGGACCTTACGCCCGATCGGTTGGTAATAAGTCAACGAGAAAAGCAAGCTCAGCATAGGGAAGGCGACGGAGAAAAGTGCTCAGCACCCTTCGACGGTTGAGCGCTGCTAACCGCCTCAAAGAATCTGCAGAAGCAGCGGCAGTCCCTGCGGCTATTTAAGCATGCGTTGACTGTTAGATAGAATCATTATAGTACGAGATTTCATCTTGTAAAGGTCTGTTAGTGCCACCTTTTGACTTGTTAATTTAAAACTCAGCCGGCACTCTGAGAGAGAGTCTATGTAATCTCTGTGTAACTTCATATCGACATATCCGATTTAACGTAATTACTAGACCTTTAATTCGTCACCATCGCTGCGTACTCCGAGTTAAGTTCTTTGGGATTGCCCATTATTTTATCATCCTCGATATTTGCTAGTTTCATCAACCTTTTGTCATAAGTGTGTTCACCCTTCGTTAAAACAGTAAATGTATGGCCGTACTAAGATTTGTGTTTAATATATCCTGCTGAAATAAACCGTAAATTTGAAGGTACACCTTGAAACGCCTGATGAAGTAGGAATAACTGTATAATTGATTCGAAAAGAAAAGAAGGCTACGACAGGCCCATTCAAAACCTGGAAAATGAAAATTCCAAAAACCCTGTCCCCGTCTGGACCCTCTAAAGATGTGAAAAGTAGAACAAACCATATCAAATGTGACAGGCCAAAAACTCCTCATTTTCGATGAAAAGACCACTGTGTTTGGAAAACAACAGTCGATCCCTCATCTGAGTTATCAAAACTAACCCTTCACTACTACACCATCGAAAAAACGATCACCACAGTGCCCATGTCACACAAGGCAGAAATCGTACTGGAGTCACATCATCCTGACAAAACTATCGTTGCCCAGCTAAGTGGTATTCTTTCTTACAGTGCAGACGCTAGACTTAACTCCCTGCTCAACGTTGACAAGATCGATGAATCCCTAGAACGATTCCCGCGATACAACGACTTAGCGCCGTAATGAAAAACACCAAAATAAAACATATCATTGCTCGAAGCCTAAATGATAAATCGGATGGCATCAAAGTTATGTTGGTCTCTGAAAAAATTAACATTTTAAATGTTTCCGAAACATAGTTTGACTCACGAACACAAAGTTCATTCTTTAACATTACTGATTACGTGATGTACCCTTCCGATGACGTTTAAAAATAGCCGAGATAGTGGATCTTGTATTTTCGTGAAAGAAATATACTCAACATCTTTCCTTCTAGCGAATAAAGTTTGCGAAGGCATAGGAATGGTTTGGCTAATAGCACAAATAAATAAACATAAATCCGTCATTATCGCCAGCCTTCACAGGCACCCATCAGCCCCCCTTCGTCCAAGACTAAAGTTTATTGAGAAAAATTCAAAGAAATTTTAGCGCCAAACAAATCTTTTTTTGATTTCGGTGATTTTAACGTTGACTTGATGAACAAAAACAATCAGCGGAGCAAAACTCCTGTTCAAATTAAAATGGTCACAGAACCAACTCGTGTAATTAGAGTCTCTACAACTCTCCTCGATCTAGTAATCACAAATGATCCATCGGCGATCCTCAGAATAGAAATATCACACTCTGTTTCCGATCACTACCCCATATAATGTCACTTCAATATCGCAAAGGAAAGAAGAATTTATTGTAGAATGACATTGTTTGAAAAATTATAATTCAGAGCAATAATTTCATGAAAAATTTCTAAAAAACACACCGAATTTCAGAACATGATGCAATCTGACGATGTTAACACACAGGTTTCAATCTTCAACGAGAATTTTGCAGCAGCTCTCTATGAATGCGCACCTTAAATCACCAAAAAAACTAAGCCAAAACGAGTTGTTTGGATTGCTGATGAAATTAAAGAGCTGAGCAGAATAATAAAAACTTAACAGCGAGAGTACATAAACAATGGATCAAACAGTATTTTAAACAAGGTATATAAGGAGCATGAAAAGATTATTCCGAAGAAAGTTACAGAAGCAAAACTAACTCACTTTCACCAGGAACTATTAACGGCAAAATATTACCCATAACGAATATGGGAAATCATCACTGAAGTAGTCCAATATAAAAATTTAGGCAGCATAAGTCATTTTGAAAATCACTTGGCAAAAGCCTCAGATTTCAACACATTCTTTTCAAAAGTAGGTGCTGAAAGGCTTCAATGATGTGTGCAAAACCAATCCAAATTAACTGTCAGTTAAAAATTCGTGTCCAGCTGCACCTGCAAGGGCTGATGTCAGGTAGAGACCACATCTTGTTGATTTACCAGAGTTACGAAATATCTTAAAATCATTGAAAAACACAAAGGCAGTTGGACATAATAGAATCAACCTTCAACATATCAAAGACAGCTTCACAGTCACAGCACCAATGATTCGATTGATATATAATTAATTCATTAATAGCAACTAATAAGTTCCCAACCAATGGAAACACTCCATGATAAGACCGTTGGATTTAACTGGTGCCATCAACACAGCATCAAACTACAGGCCCATTAGTCTTCTACTGGGTGATCAAGCATGAGTGACAATTTTGAATACTACAAAATCTGGTGAACTAAACAAAAAAACTAACATCACCAACGTTTTTCAGCTCTCCACATAAGGAGATTTTATTATTCCGTAGATACGATATCGGATGCATGGAATATGTTGCTGTCTTTGTGTCATTTAATACAACTCGACTTTGAAAATGGCTGCCTCTGCACACCAAAATTTCAGCTTCAGGAAAGGTTCTCCCTCCTCTGTCGAAGAATCCAAATTCATCATTCTGAAAGGTGGAGAAGTCAAGTACACTGCAGCAGTGAAGAGGGTTTTTGGAACAAAGTTCTACCCGAAAAATCCCCGTGAGGTGTCAACCCAAAAGGCATTTCAACGAGTCAACGAAAATGCCACGAGGAACTATTCAAAATTGTCACTCATGTTTGACCACCCTGTACCTGCCCTGTCCAAAATATTAGAGAAAGTGAAAACAAATCAATTATCATCTCACTTGGACAATGGACAAATCAAAATCCCATCATCGAAATCCATATCCCTGCAAGAGGAACATTAGCCCCCAAGATGCTTTGCATAATATTACTGAAAAAATATGCAGTGATATCGATCAAAAAAATATAACATCCTTGCTGTTACTCGATCTCCCCAAAGCGTTCGATAACGTCGAACATGAACGACTTTTACGAAAAATATTAAACTTAGGCGTATAGACACAAAGGTTTGAAAGCTACTTGTCAAATCGATCTCATGCTGTCCGCTTAAAAAAAATTTTTCACAGTCATTCAAAATAATTTTGGTGTTCCTCAAGGATCTATCCTTGGATCGCTATTGTTTTTCATTTTATTTACGATTTCCCTCCAATGCTTCTAACCCACGAATCTCTGTGTGTACAGATAATGTTCAAATTGCAGTGACGCGTTCCGCGACAGAAACACCGCAGGTGCAAAAAAAGCTGAAACCCTATTGAGTAACCTGTAATCATGGTTTGACTAAACTGGTCTCAAATTAAATGCGGACAAAACGCAATACATTATTTTTGGATCTAATTAGATGCAATTAAAAAATATCAAATCCAACTAACTCTTACTGTAGGAAATGATGAAATTAAGTCAGTCAAAAAAGTTAAAAATTTAGGCACTATCTTCGATCAAAATATGCCCTTCAAATCTCGTGTTGAGAAAACTTGCTACAAAATTTACGGAACTTCAATGTTTTTTCATCGTATAAAAGGATGCTTTGTGAAAAATCTAGATTATTGGCCCTTCAATCTTTAGTGTTACCGCGCATTAACTATTGCAGCCTAGTATGGCATGGCATACCTCAATGTTTTCAAAGAGGATAACAAAAATGCACGAATTTCACAGCCAAGGTGGTATGCAAAGGTGTATCCAAGAAGAGTGATCACTCAGCCCCTCTCCTAAATAAACTCGGCTGGACTACTATTCAGGAAAGATTCTTCACTCGTTTAGCCCAATACGTATTTTCCTCTTTATATTTTCCTCAGCGCAATGCAGATAATGTGCAATTCCATCTTCCCACTGTAACCAACCCAAAACCGAATTGGATAAATAACGTCTTAGTCGACTAAGACATCTATTTTTATAAAAATATGATCTTTTTTCTCGTTAGAATTCGTTGATGAGAAAATAACTACTTGTGCAACACAAGCAGAGACCGGATCAAAAGCATCGAGCATGCATTTTAGGTTTTCATGAGACACTTGAATAGAAGTGTGAGAACCTCTGAATTTTCATCGTCTGGGACGAAGTTTTAAGGATAATGGAGAGCAGGCTGAGCCTAGGATTAGCATTGAGATCCCAATTCTCTTAAGAGTAGGAGTAAGGACTTCTTGCTGTCACTTGGACCCGTTTCATGAGTCTTGACTTCACGTGGCACTCACATAAATTGACCAAGGTCAAAGCATCGGTCCAAAAAGCTGTGATAACCGTGAACTTGTTGTCTCTCACACGAAATTTACAAACACTTTTTCGACCAAATTCGATTAAAATTCACGAACTAATTCTTTAATTCAATTCTGAGATCCCGAACCAAAGACTTTAGATCATTTATCATAAGCTCAGTAAGTCGTGTGTCTTTTTCCCACTTTCTCAAGAACTTTTATTATATCGTGAGCTTGCATCATTTGAAGTATGCTTATATAAATGATTTCCTAACGTCAATTAATCAGTGACGTATAATTGTTTGAGCGTTTTGCTGGAATATTTTAAGTTGAACTTTTCATATTGTAAATGATCTATTTTCGAGACAATCTCGACTACTTAACTGTATTTTTCCAGATATTTACATTCCTCGTCTATTCAACATCATGCTATGGAACTACTGGAATTTTCAATCATCGCATCCACACAGTCTCTGAAACGATTTCATGTGATTGATTCTACGCTATTAAAACTTTTAATAAACTATTCGAATTATGTATCAATGAAATGGTTATAAAATTACAATAATTATTCCGTCCCAGAGAAGAAATGAATTTAATGATTTTCTCGGTGATTGCATTAAACGAAATGTGCTTCAAGAAAAAGAGGGAGCACTAACTTTATTTGTGAAAAAATTTCTCATATAAAATATTATACATACATATGACCAAAGCTGGGCAGTACTTAAGCACAAATATGCTTAAGAGCTCGTACTTAATAACTTTCTCTGTACTCAACCTAAGTACTTTCAGGCCTGAATCTTAAAAAAAATTGTTTCAAATTTTAGGTTTCCATTTCACGTGTTGCAACTTGCATTGAACAATGCAGCATGCTGACCATATCATACAACATATTGTGATGTTAAAAAGTTCAAGACATTTAGTGTACAAGGAATGTTGAAGTTTAGGATGTGTTTGATCTTGTTGATGCAGCGAAGCGCAAGCCATAGACAATCTTGGCCCGCATTTGAACATGTTGTTGATACAGGTTGCAGCTCAGCGCAGGTGATACGAAATAACGCGATTTAGTTGGTAACAATCATTTGATGTGAGTGGCAGCGGGGAAGTTAAGATTGTGGACTTACGAACTATAGGATCTACTTGCATTAAATAAACGGAGGATGCTTTTACCGCATTAATGGTAGTCCGTAATGGAATTATTATGTTCGTTAGAGTATCAATGAACTCGTTCGATTGACAGTCAAAAAAAAAACAAATGTGCTCGTAAAATATGCCTTTAGAACACAGTTCGAACGATGAGAAACTAACTGGCGAAAGGTAATCAAGCGTCGTATAAATTACAGCACAAAAAGAACATGACAACGACTACTTGCTGGCAAATATTACGCTATGAGAGTATAAGGATTTAATATTTGCCAGCCAATATCAGGAGTATATTGGCTGTTCGAGTAAAGGATTTAAGTATACATATGTTTGACATGATACCCACGAAAGGTTCATTCTTTTTATTAATCACAAAGAAGGTTGTTTAGGGATACTTTTTGTTCGTTATCGAGGAAATATTTTTTTACTGAGCTAACTACTGAAAGAATAAATCCTATGATACTCCTATCCTTTGATAATAATTCCTATGAAAGCTTCAGAAAAACTGAAGCGTTTCTTCGGATTCATTTTTGACAAACATCTTTAATGTATAAAAATTAAATTAAAAATTAGATTATCACGTCACAAAAAATTAATTTAAATGAAAGGCGCAACCATTCGGTGTACTGTACAATGAAGTTTTCTTCTCGCATACACCGAAGAATAAGCAGCCTCTGCAGTCTTTGCCATAACATCAGGGTCGTTGCCTACCAGCCTTCCACATCACTTGACCACCTCTACTTCTCTTCAATTTTGATAAGCCTACGTAAGATCTACATACTCCTGAGTGTGGCCGGGGCCGTGGCCTCGGTCTTCAGCTCTTCATTGCTCCTACATCGAGAGGGCCCTGACGGTGCCATGATCGGCTAGACTTCTTTGCCGACCTTCTGCCTCCCTGCGCTTCGCTTCTGCTTCGCCACTCGAGTTCGGCTGCTTAAACTGATGTGAGTCACCTTAATGGTTAGCGCCACATTTTTACGTAGGGACGTCAGTTTCAGTTCCAAAGAACCTGCTTTACTTACCTTAAATAAAATGGGAGATTAAATCCTTGAGTAATGTTACCATAAATCAATTTAATTCTTGTTTTACATTAATACGGCAGTTGTTACGGCAAATTTCTAATTATTACATTTCGTGTTCTAGGTTTAGAGTACTGAAATTAAAGTCACCACATTGAATTACTATAATTATTCTAGGATTGGGCATATTCAATGAGACTAAAATTAATTAGTCTTAATACAGCTTCTCCGTTTTCCAATTTTTCGACCTTGCGAAACTGTTCTAGTTCAACACGTGTTAAAATACGAAGATAATCACTTATCATCTTTACTAAAAGAACACTCAATTCTTAAAATTCTAAAGCTGTCAATTCAAAAGGCAACGTTTCGATGCCATTAACATCATCTTCAGGCTGTAAAATACAAAAACAAAAACACTTAGTCACATTGGTAAAACTATGTCAATGCAAAATTTGAACTACATAGACTGGGTAAAACAAACTATACATACAGGTTATCACATTACGAGAAGACTAGATTGGACTAATTTTGTACGAGATTGAAACTACAGCTGACTAGTTCTTATTGCACACCAGATATTTACATGTTATCGGCACAAGAGATGGAGGCAAAATGGACGAACGGAGGTTACACACGTCTAAGCCCCCTCCTACTGAACAACTTTAAAGCAAAAAAAACATTTGTATTCTCATTGAGGCTATGTTTAAGCTTGTGAATATGCAGTGCTTCTATTATTTGAATTTGTTCCTTTTATACAACATTGTACAAAATTTTAGTATTAGAGTACAGATCTTCATTTGAGGGCTTACAACCATGATCGATACGGAAATGATTAAAAATGGAACCTTGATATTTTTGTGCAGTTAATCTTTGTTTTAGGGTCATGCTAGTCATGCCAATGTAACACTTACTGAGAGACTTACATTCTCTCCTGTTACACTCGAACTGATATATCACATTGGCTCTGTCTAGGTCGCTGACCCGTGATCTGGAAATATTGTTTCTCACTAAGAGATCACTGATTTTTATAATTTTATAATACACACGAACTTTAACTGCCATCTCTGGATCTGTGAGTTTCACGAAAGTTTTGACAATATTTCTGTACACACGTTCGCCTATTTTGTAATTGTTATGCATTTGATTTTCATGAAATACATTGATATTCCGCTTGATGGGTCTCGGATTATGGTCACTATTCAAAATTCGTCTTATCCTAATAATTACTTAAGCTGAACGCTGTAGCCCTGCATCATTTTCTGCAGGATTCTTGGTCACCCAATGCCTAATCCTCGTGTTGCATTTCTTCAATTGCTTACGCGGTCTTTCTGACCCGTCAAAGTTTAAAATCATTAAGAACTTTATCCGTGGTTTGGTCATTGCTATGAACGTAGACAATGAGACTGTGTGCTAGAAGTAGCCGGTCACGCTATCACACTCAACTCGAATTAATTGATACGGCAAGGGTCTAATAATATACTTTCTAACGAATGAATCAGCGTAAATCTACTAACAAATCCATCTAACAAAACAATCTACCTTTAACAATCTACTAACAAAATTTGGAAGAAAGCTTAAAAATTCTCATTAAAAAAAATGCCATATAGTTGGTAAGATTCTGTAATAAAAATGTTAAATAGTTGGCAAGATTCTAATAAGTGCAAACAAAAGAATCACTTTATTTTTCCTTCACCTTCCTTACGGTGTGTAATAGTGGGTTGATCGAAATGTGGGTTTAACATATTTGTAGTTTAGACTTCTAGTTGAGTATATCGATTTTACAGACCTGTTTCTTTATAGTAAATCGACAGAACAAGCAGAATATAAACTACTCAAAAATGCTTTGTCAAAAGGTTATAAGCAGTCTGAAATAATTGAGCTTCTTAAAATCGGTGGTGGAAATATTGATAAATTTCACTAAGGTTTACCAGTGAAACGCAATGTGAAGTTAATCGTTAAACATTTTGAAGATAGCGCTTCTTTTATCATTGATTTAGAAATATTCGCATAGACATGTCTCCCAAGAAATGCCTTTAAAAGAATTCGTAGAATTTTACAGTGATTCTATTAATGTTCCTTATAGCTACATAATAATAAACAAAGACGTTCACTCATTACAGGGAAAATATTTTGGGAATTTGAACCAAGTTTATATTCCGAACAAGTATTTTAAAGACTTTGTAAATTCTAGTTAAAACATCAACCTCTACTCTCACAGAGATTCCAGTAATGTACGTATTGAATGATATATTTTAAACGTGTTATTGAGATTATATATTTGTTTGACATTTCAATGGAAATCAGTGTGGAAAATATTTTTCTTAATCTGAAATCTAAGCTAGAACCAAAAGGAATAGAGAATTAAAGTTGGTAATATAGGGATTTTACAAAATGAGTTTGGGGGCTTTTGGAGATGGTTCCTTAATAATCATTATTGCTGAAATTCTCTAAAAGGCCTAAACTGTGCTTGGAAGCCTATATATATACTACTCTCCGGTCTTCGTGACCGGAGAGTAGTTTGAACTAATTCGGGGTCAAACCTTGAATTATCTTCACTGTAATTATGCCCTCATCATCAGTCATAACGTACAGTGCTCAGTGATTGCTCACAACGGTCATGACTGACGACCGCCATAGTGTATTCATGGCGAGGTGGCGTCACCGCGAGAGGCACATCTGTCAACTGAGTCACACCTACCATGAGATGAGTGTTCCCTTTTTTGTCCTTTGTCTAACGGTTCCCGTATTCCAACCCCTCCAGGTTTGTAGGAGGTGTAGTTTAATGTTGTTTTCGACATAACTTTTACACAGTGGAATTTAGGATGAATGATTTCATTACCCTTTTGTTGCTAGAAAAGTTGGCAGAAAGAAAATGGAGAGAGAAGGAAAAGAGATGTAGAGAGACAGAAAAGATGACTGCTTGAATCAATATTTATATATTATTAGGCCACGCTTACCTAAAACCATTTTTTAAATACGATGACCGAAGTGAGTTGATCATTCTATCATAAAATAATTGATTTATATAAAACATAAACATAGTTTTGCCCATATATTGGGCTTATGGCGTCAAATAATGCCAACTATTCTAGTAAAATAATTCCTAAAAGGATATGATTCAGTCGTATAAATATAAATTCCAACACACGATACGACGTAACATTGAGTTGATCTTACCATGATTACGATCCGTAAACGCTTCCATAACAATGAAGTGACGTCGATAGGAAGTCATACATAGCACTGAGAGTCATACATAGCACTGGTATTACTTACATGCTGTACCATAAGCTGTCTCGTAATTAGGCTTTAAATTAATGTTGAGACCTACGAAGTTTTTCCTTTCGTGTTCTATTGCTCCACTTGAGCCTTTTTTATTATGTACTACTGAAAGAGGAGATACCTCACTGAGAAGAAATTCCTTTGGTGAGCCTTGATTTATAATTGAATAATTATTGAGTTCCTGAATCATATTAGCTTTATTAATTACTCCTTCTTTCTGTATCTTAATTTTTACGTTTAATCTCTTTTACTGTATAACTTCATTGCTGTGGCTACTTCCCTTTGATCCGGCAACTTCTTCCTTTTATCTCATAGCTAAAAGCATTTCGCTCCAAATCCGGAGCCTCAAGGGTAAGGGTGCGAATATCTCTAATTATTTTGTAATTCATTTCAATTACTCGTAATCTACCTCTGTTATTTACCCTCATCAATTCCATGTTAATTTGACAAACCAATTATGGCAATTTTTCTTTTTCCTTTTCGAGCATCTCCCTTATTCAACTCCTCCCCCTTTATGCTCGAGACTGAATAAAGTAGTCGTCAAGGGATCTTCCTGTAATTCCTGCTGACTGGTTGAGACGTGGGCACGATAGCGCTTCTCGCCAATTTTAGCCAAGTTCTCGGCTTTACAACTAGCAGCGTCTGGAGCGAGGAGTCAAGACTGTCAAGACTCTTATTGACAAGCAAAATTATAACTAACTCGCGCTGGTAACTTCAATCGTTCCATTTTACGATTTTCGTTTGGACTTGCATTGATTTCTGTTCGTGTCCGTCCAGGAAAATAAAATTTAAATTTAAACCTGCAGTGAGTTATTCACTGGTCTGCTACCCACCTCTGGTCTGCTGCCCACCGAACGCTGTCGAAGGGTATATTTTAATTTGCTATGGAAACACTAATTGCGTCAAGCCATGATCAACCAGTGTGAACAATTAGACGTTGAGGAGTTAATGAACTATTTCCGTGTGATAAATGCTGACGACCTAATTTAAATGTTTCGGTAGTTTTGCATTGCAGTTGACTCACCTTTAAAGATAGACGGTTAAATTAATCTATCGGTCGCAGACGACATGCGGAGAGGGGAGCAGTACAGGACTCGTGCCCATTCTTTAATGTTAATTTTATCAACACCTTTCAATAGTATTATTTTTGTTATTACCTCAAAATTTGTCTCTATCAGTCAATAAATAAGATATTTTAAACAAAAATAAATTAGGCAGAAAAAAAATTTAATTTCCAATTCAATCGGATGAGACATCGAATGTTTTTCTACATGGGTTTTTAACAATTCTAAGCATAGCGGTCTTTAATTGGTACAGAAATCATCATACCTTAAACAGTAGCCATGACAATGGTTGAAGAAAATATTGATGCCAAAGCACAAGAAGTATTCTCTTAGTTAGTTTACTCTGTGTTTAAAAACTCATGAATACGCCTCACAAAATAAAAGACGATGAACATTGACATGAACACTTTTACAAACTTAGTCGATATTGATACATTAGCAATTGGTTAACATACGTAGGTATCGTGATACCCATGTCAGTTGCAGAATAAATGATAGAAACAAAAAGAACAAAATAAGATCCCTTTGTCAAGTTATTCCAAGTTTTGTAGTGAATGTAAATACATATAAGAAAACAAAAAAGAATATAAAGCCAAGGACGTACTGATGAAAAACACTCTTATTCTATGACAACTCACATCGAATAGGAGTTTAGAAATTTGCAATGTCAGGGTTTAATGTTGAAAGCAAAATGGACGAATTTCAATAATTTTGATTATAGGACTAAGATTCGTTACAAGCATCATCCTAGGCAGTCTCACATATAGTACAGTAATTTAACGAGATATCCAGTACAACTGTACCTCTCGTGCCTGCCTCATTCAGAGCTACTGTCAAATTTTTATTAAAAATTTAAACTTGAATATCAACATTATCAGATTTTTGCTATGCTCTAAAGTTCGGCGGACCTATTGATTAACTATTTGTTATGACCCAATTTTTTTCTTTTTGACCCTACTATTTTTGAGTGATTTTTCTCGTTCATTACAAAAAAAACATTTTGTCAGTCATTGTGCCCATGACGTATTTTCAATTCCATTTTCGTAGATTCATGCTGAAATAATCAACAAGTTCCATACAATGAAATCGAATCACATAATTACATCTAATAAGCGATTAGGTCATGAATTAGCGAAACGTGAGTTTAAACTTCTCAAAATGCGCAAAAAACAACGGTGACGTTTGAGGAGAAGGGTAGTATTCTCACGCCCTGTGCTTGGGGTGAAACGAAAAGGATATGCTGAGTTTGGGTAGTAAAAAGGATGCTTTATTCCCATCTATCAAGCCTGATTCAAATCATCTTGTACATTGGTTTTTCAAATGCCTTATAACTAATATAAAGCGGGGTGAAACTTTCTGAAAAAGACTTCGTAGGTATAATTGAATCTTGAAATTTAAGTGATGTAAATTCAATGCTAAATTAAAGGGTATGCAATGCTGAAAGATAAGAGTAATACTCGTATATAGGCTTACAAATCTAGATGTTGAAGCAAAGAAATGTGAGGGAAGCGCAAGGGTTAGTCTACTCAAAGTCAAAGAGCGGGGGTAAACGGCGAGCTTTCAGGAAGAATCCAGAAGAAAGGACACGAGAGAACATATAACAGAGCGCTCAACGACAGAAGTTGGCTTTGTGAACGACACACGCTCGAACGTACCTCAGAGCATCAATATACTACTGAACCAAAGTACCAGAGCACAATACTGGACAGCATCAGAGAACTAGTCCATCTAGGACTAGGGAACCAGCGTACCATGAGCATCACATCACTAGCATCCTGCGCGTACTGACACCAGAACCCCGCCCGCACCAAATGTACCAATGTACCAATGACCACGGAACCAATGCACTAGAATACAGTGCGCTATAGCCCTAGAAAGCTGGTTGACCCAGCGCCTGTGAACCAGAAAAACATGAACAACGAGGCATCGAATACCAGGGCGTCACGGTGCATCAACATAACACCGCATCAGAGCCATGCAGCGAACCACTATATGTACTACGGAACAAATGGACCAGAGCGCAAGGTGTAACACAAGATTAGGACACTTGCGTACCCAGTACCCGATGAGCCTACCATACACGGCACCGCACCAATGCGCGCACCAGCACCATTCAGAGCAACAGGGTACCCCAGCAGCGATACACTACAACGCCGGCAGGGCAGAACAATGGCAGATTGGCAGTTGGCACCCCACTTCCGACGACCAACTAGAAGAGGCGAAAACGGAGGGCAAGTTAGAAGCGAACGAAGAAGCAATTTGAGGTGTGAATTCAGGCTTGTGTCAGGGTTCAGTGAATTCAGGGTTTGGTGATTGTTAAGTGATTTCATGTGGTGTTACGAGGCTTCGCAAGCAATGCAATATGAGATATTCAGGTATTGTGAGAAAGATTTATTAGAATTCAGTGTGTTTTTTTATTTCCAATAGTGAGGCTTGCATTTAAATTTATGATGCGGTGATCCAAAAACTACAGCTCCATACGCCACCTTCTGATGGGTTTGCCCTAGTGTCGATGTTTTGCCTTCGTCGTGCGATTGTGCTAAGTGGCGCGATTATTCACAATGGTTTTTACTGTTTACGTGTTTACTTTAAATGAAATAAGTCATCTTTCAGTTGATCGTTATTATCCTCATGTTGACGATACAAATGTAAGGTAGATAGAATACTCTATTTTTTTTAACCATGTTTAATTTTACTTTTCTGTGTACCTTTTCTCAAATTTTTCGCTTCCTTCTCATTCACTATCGAGGGTTTAAATACCCGGGCGCTCTATGACATCAGTAAGGAAGGCGCTTAAGGCGCTGTGACGTCTAAGTATTACCACAAATATTTTCTGATCGATTATAGTTTATGTGACGTTACTTTAATTTTTTAATATTCAAAATTTCAATCAGGATTTCATCAGCGAGTTTAAGGAAGGAATACATGTGAAATGTTGGCCAACCGTCTACTAGCACTATTAATGAAGAGACACTTTGATGAAATGAAAGAAAAAAAGACATGCATTCAAGGGATAAAAGGGCGAGTGCAAGTGTACTCAGCTTTAAAATAAAATCTAGCGATGACGTTAAATGGCTCTTGGTCTCGGTTTTACGTCTATTTTTAAGAATCGAAAGTAACTGCAATTTTCACAATTACAGAGAAGTTTACCTAGCGGCAGTATAATATGCTCAGGATGCCGACTGAGTCTAACAAATTCTAAGTTAAGAATAAGCATCTCAAGAATCAAGGAAAAACCGTGTTGTGACAAAATCTCGTCTAAGAATCAGTATCCTCTACCACTACTAGGTCTTTACATTGGGCCTTCGAGGGGAAATATCGTAGTTAGTGGCCGACACTTTAAGGGAAATAAATGATCAAGAACGGAAAGATCCTAGTCTTGCCATAATTCTGATCTTCTACATCGTGATTAATTCAATATTGCATCCATATTTGTGCACAAATTTATTTATTAACATCGTCGTCGTTTCGCGTCCCATTTAATCAGCTTACCACAATTAATGCATTACATTTACTTGTATGGTTCGCATCTGATGCATCGTCGTTGGCTTTTCTGGGTCGGACGTTTATCATCTTAAAGCGCAGATATAAATAGTGTTGAGCAATAATATGACACCTATTCTGCATTGTTTCTCCTGCATAGTATAGATGCAAAGAAGAAAAGGCAGTGTGTAAATCTGGCCTACCTTATCTACCTGTATGTCATAATTTTTGGGGTTTTGAGCATTGAATCAACCATTGTAATTTCGTTGAATCGGTGCATACTTATCAATGAAAAGACTGTTGATGCTTATCTATGCTCCTCAGGGTAGGCACTGAGTGCCTACTCAGAAGACACCTGTCGGTAATAATTATATGTATATAGATATATAATAGTGTACACGACCAGTCATAAATGACGGGATTCGTTTTTGTTTTTATGCAAATCTTCCAGATGTGGATGACAAACGAATAGGTCCATGCTTATAGTACCCGCGAATAATACATTCTTGTGCACTGGTGAAACGCGTAACAGGTACGGTCATTAAGCATTATTTAAGAGCGTGAAAGCGACAGACCAATCAACCACGACAGACAAACCAATTTTATTTATACAATACTGAATTCGTCGTTTTTATAACATAGGAGAAATTATGCACAGGAAAAACCCAAATCTATTCATTTATTTATTTATCTAAGGAAGCACTTGACAAATTTCAACCATTGGTAAAAAACTCAAAATAAATCGATTTTCACGAATGATATACTACCAAAACTCCTTAGTTTTAGAGGTATCAGGACTTTAAAGAAACTTTAAAACTCAAAGTAGGACACCACGTGCGCGCCAATGTTAGCGCTAGTCTTGATAGTTCCAACCGCACTATAGTAGTTTTTTTGTTATTTTTACTATAAAACCTACAAGCATTTTTCAATAACAAAAAATTTGAAATTTTAATGTTCGTTAGGAAATTATTTCTAAGTCATCAATGAAAAACTTTAGTAGTTATTTCATTAAATTAATAAAACGCCCAAACATCATTCAATGCTTAACTTAATAGCTTGAAACTGAAAATACTTTTCCTAACCTCAAAATGCTTGTAGTTCGTATTGTAAAAAATTTCAAAAACATGCTTTAGTGGGGTCCGAACTATCAAGACTACACCTTTTTCACTTCAAATTTATCTAAGTCACGATTAAATTTATCAAAGTCAAGTTTAATTTAATCCAAATCAAGTTCAATTTGATCCAAGTCAAATTCAAATTAATCCACCCCTAAGTTGATTTAAAAATTGACGTAATCACTAGTTAATTGACGTAATCACTAGAGTTAAATACGTATCTATTGGATGTGATGAGCAAGAAAAAGGTTTTTCTTTCAGCGAGGAATACATAAAGTTTCAGTCAGTGTTGTAATCTAAAGACAAACTGTCGTAAAATGTGCTAAGTATCCAGCATCAGGAGGCTAAGTGTAATTCAGATCTTTGAGCGGTGTGAAAGAAACAAGTCAATTATAAAAACTTGGTATTCTACTACTCATTAAAGTTATTTTAAATTCTACATTAATGGTAGCTTTCATTCATTCAAATATTCATGTTCAAAAGGTTATTTTTTGTTACACATATGCACAGTAGTATTTGCACTCAAAGAGATATTTATATGCGTGAAATTTCACTTCATCACATGTATAAAATCATATATACATGCAACTACATAAGATTATCATTGGACGATATGTAGATTTAATCTTTAAAAGGAACTTAGAATCGAAGACGCTATATTTGCCAGTTGTGCCAGTTCTTCATTCGAGATGTCCGCGTTGAGCGCTTGTTTGTACGGGAGACAGACATCTCATGACGAGTCTACTGCCTTGTGTCATCGACTATTCGTTGATGGTTCTACATATAGTTGGGTGGGTTCCGTAGTTTCGATCATTGTATGTGTCAGGATAAATGATAATCTGGGACGTTTTTTAACTATATTAATTTCTAATCAACACAGCCGGTGCAAATTTTACATGGCTAAATAGGTTTCGTAAGTCACTAAACGAAAATCGTCATTTTTCGGAACATTTAAAATTGTTTGTCATTCTACCAATAATAAATGTGCAGTGGCATTTTATCAATATGTATTCACAGGCTTACGTTAATAAAACAAGGGTCTCTGTATGGTAAATTCAGGCTTAGAAAAAATTACCTA
>JACJUY010000794.1:81638-94995 GCA_014220935.1 Platorchestia sp. MABIK
TCTCAAATCACAAGCCTCGGCGACATCGTAGAGTGTATATGCAGAATTACAAATTTAAAATACATTGCCAGTCAACCCTTTCACTTTAGCTTCCACCTGCCTATTATTTAACCTTTAAGTGTTACTCAATTGATTGCATAAAAATGCATTTATTCATGCCAGATTACTGAGTGTGATCTTTCGGTTACTTTAACGATTAGAAGTCAAGTGCCTCGGCTCTGATGATCAATTTGAGGGAGTGATCAGAGAAGTTCCAGGTCGAACTCTTTTTGGCCGAAAATCTGCTGTCCCATCTAAAAGAGTTTTATTTCTCTTGAACCTATTTTTCTTGGGAAAATTATCAGATATTAGAAGAGGTCTGAACTTGCGGAATTAATTAACATTTACAAGCAAAATTCAAGGAACAAATGTATCTTGCATTCAAAACGAACATATGTCAGTGATGGATGTGCTAATCCCTCATTTGAAAAGTCCTTTTCATCATCTCCTCCTATCTAATGCACTCATCGTATTTACAGATGCTCAACTTTTCTAACCACACAGCTCTCGTCTACCAGCACCTGGTCATCCTTCATTATTGGCTACGGTGCAAAGTAGTCAGGACACGTTTAGGTTTCACTATTGAACAGCTACACAGCTCTCTCTTCTGCACAAGTTCACCATGTTAGTTTTTATTCACTATACTTCAATTTCTTCTTTAATAATTACTCTCTTCCCCTTTCATTCCATAAATAAACCAACTTTTTTGTGCCATCAGTAGTGTACCTATTTTCGCACTAACGGTATAACGGTTAGCTTTCTTCGGCACTCACTCGTATTATATTCCTGTTTTCTTGGTATACCGTTCCGGCTTTCCGCCCCTCAGACACTCTTAGCCATGCACCTAGATGTGATACAAAATTCCCGCCTATTCTCTTTTCCAGACATGATCATGTTAGGAAAGTTTGACAGTTCTATGCGTTGTCTGTCTCCTAATATACCTAAATTTTACACCAATATATATCTACAACCAACCCTTCGCTAAGTCGTTATTCCCCAGCCAGTAACTTTAATTAATGCACTCATTTGTCTTTATAGTTCATGTACGCTTCTACACGTTCATTCTTGCACTCTTGATTTTGATAAACTGATTTAATATCTGCTTGCCTCTAACGTCACCGAAGATTTCAATTCAGTTCACTTTAACCTTAAGCAAACAATTGCCTTTCTCACCATCAACATAAATTTATCCTCACCACCACCGGTATAAAATATTTTAGTTTCGGTTAAAAGAAAGAATTATGTTTCCATTTCCGAGTAACTTCTCTGACATCGATTAAATCTCAGAAGAAGGCTCACCTCAGAATTAGAAAACTGATCCTTGAGCAGCCATAGAAAAAATCGTGTACGCAAATATGGCGGAAGAAAAAATAACAGCAAAGGTACGAACAAAGTCAAGACTGCCAAACATGACGATGAAAAACAAGATAAGCACCAATCGCCATTCCATTGTAATTCCAAAGATGATAGAATATAAGAAATGGAAAATAGTTGTAAAGACAATTTGAAATTTGGTAAGACAGAATATGATTTGGAAGTCACTCACATGGAATTACTCTTCCATTTCCGAGTAACTTCTCTGACATCGATTAAATCTCAGAATGGAATGGAAACGTAATTCGTGATGCTCTTAATGTGTGTCTCATTGAACACTTCGCACACTCTGAGCTAAAGTCTGATAGATAGGTAAAAGCAGGGGCAAAATTCTTACCATACGATGCGACTAAATAAAATTTAAAGCTGGTATTTTTCTTCTGCCCTTCAACACAGGACGACTGGCCCTTGAAAAAACTTTAACATAAGGTTAGGTTTCTTGAAAACACTTTCCACTGAATAACCGTGTGGTCCACTCGGATCGAAAAAACATCAGTAAACATTTACAACTATATACCTAGTGACTTCTCTTCCTTGTAAGATGGTTGGCAAGGGGAGATAGAAGGCAAATAAAGAACACACCGTTAATTAACACCAAAGTATCATCGCACTGGCAAAGCCTCATGCTTCACTGCCTCCACCGTCGCGTGGGAGGCTATATCGAAGTGTGCTAACCAATTTTGTTTGTGCACATCGCAGATGCTTCCTCTGTATTCCAAGTCTTACAACAAACTGATGAAAATGATCCGAGGAAGTGATTTTCTGGAATATTCACGTGCAAAAATTACTAAATTAAGTTGGATAAAAACTAAACTCAAATTTTCGCTCAAAAGATGGGTAAAATAAATTCACTTACAATCATACTGGTATTTCTCATGCAACAACAAGCATGAGAAATACCAGAAATACCCTTCCAACATGGAGAAGCTATTATGTTCGAAAGGGTTCAATGGCTATTATAGAGGTAATTGAATGAATTAATGCAAGTTCTTTTTCCAGAAATTTGAATATAATAATAAAAAGAAAATCTTTTGGACGCCCAAAAAAAGATACTTCAGGAAGCAGGGAACATTATGCTAAAAAACAGTGTTCATCGCACAAAACACAACTCATAGAAGGACAGCATACAGCTGCACAACTGTAGGCTTGCGAGTTAAACAGACTTTAGTTTATTTTAAGCAAACCGATTCTGAACAAGAAACTTTATTTTCCAAGTGCAATAATGACAACGTCTTCCTTCCCACGTGGCAGGTTGTCAACAAGAGTATTACGCGGTGTGAGAAATTGAAATGTTAATACTATTTTTTGGAGAACAGCTTAAATAATGCAAGAGGTTCTTGTGAGGAGAGCAAGCAAAAAAAAGAAAAAACATTTTAGAGTGCTTCACCCACCATTCGTAATTCTGCTAACACGAAATTTTAGGTATTATGATCAAGCAATGCCCAACATAGGTACATTGATACGATGTGCGTTTAGGAACAGTAAAGAATTTTGTGCGCGAACGAAAATAGTGCTAAGGGAGTATTTGAAGGTTCAAACTCAAGACATACAGGGTCTTTCAAGGGAATCCATACAAATTTAAAAATATTTTCAATTCTGATGGCTCTATAGGTTCGCAAAACTGACGTACATCCTTTACGCTTGGTTAAAGATGAAACTAACAATTAAAATTTAGAGTTCTTTCCATTAATATTAAACACACAGTGGAGGCGTCGAAACATCAAGTTATTTGTGAACTTTGACGTGAGAGCCGAAGCCCAGCCTAAATTTCAAATTCCTTTCAGTGTTCTAGCCAATCAGTTTATGATGTTTCTAAGCGTTTTGATGAATCTGGACAAGATTGTAGAGCCACCCATACAACAAGGAACGATAGAATTTTCAAAACTCGCTTTCTAGCTGGCCACAAAAGAAAAGTCAAGGCCGATCCAACTGTGTCGTTGTCGTCATTGGCTAAGAAGAGGTTCTTAAGCATCACGTCAATTTACAGAACGATCAAAGACCTTGACCTAACTTCTTATGCACAAGGTAGGAAGCATCTCTAAACTAATAGGATGAAAGAAGTTCGTTTGGAGAGGTGGAAGAAAATTTTTGACTGTTTGAGGACCAACGGATCGACCATCAAGTTCTGGTGAGAAGACAATTACACTTGCAGGGGTGTGTAACAGACGTAACGATAGATGAATTACGTCTTCGAGCACTGACGTTCAACTCACGATCCCCTCGAAAAATCCGTTTCGAATGAGGGTGATGTACATACTTGTTTCTTCGCCGACAACGAAAAAGTGGATATCAAATCCTACTTCAACGTCTTACAAGCAAAAATTATTTTCTGAATGAAGGCTAAGGCTCCAGATTAGAATTTCATGCTCCAACAGGGCTAGGCTCACGCCCACACGGCGAGCAAAGTCGCTCAAAATTTCTGGTGTGCAATTTTTTAGACAAAGTTTTTGGCCGTCTAACACGTCAGACATGAAATCGGTTAATTTCTATTCTTAGTTATAAATTGGGATCAAAGCTTGTGCAAAGCGCAACAACTACCTTACAGACAAAAAAGACATCAAAAAGGCCACGAAGTCGTTGGAAACGGCAAAAGTTTTTCGCGCCTTGTTCAGCTTTCGAGAGCATGTAGAAGCCGTCATGATGGCTAAAAGTGGTCATTCCGAATAAAACTTTTGCTTTCCTGGTTTGTTAAATCCACCATCAAAATTCTGAAGTATTATGTTGCTTTTTCTTTAAGTTTTAGGATTTGAGCAGAGGAAGGAAAATTGTACAGATTTATCTGAAAGGCCCTGTAATTAAACTCGCACTCATGTAATCACGCTGGACTTCCTGAAGCAGAATTGCTTCTGTCACGTTCTTAAGAACGGGCAATTGAGTTCCAGCGCTGAAAATATCCCACAATTTAGCCTTGAGTTCAAAATAGCGCTGATTGCGTTTGAATTCACTGAGAAATGTCATAGAGTTGGGAGAAAAAAAGTATGAATAGAATCAAAGTGAATTACCTGGCAGTACGTTGCGTCTAGGTCTGGTCATGAAATGGTTCAAGAACATAATATTAAAACGAGCGTGGCTCGCACGAAAAAAGAGCTTCTAAGAAAGTTCCACTTTTCTTCATGTAGTATTTATGTTGAACTAATTAACAACGCAACTTAGGGAAAAATCTGGTTTGTAGTGGGAGGAAAATTGTCCGTGAAACTAATCTAAGTCAATTCATTTTTAAACATCAAATTTTTTCCAATGAGACAATGTGAGATAATTTTCTTAACATGGACTCGAAATTCTTCCAGAAACATGACCTTCTTTTCAAATACATTTCTTTCATTATGTATTCTAAATCTCCTCAGCAAAAACTTGCCTATTTTTTTTTAATTGTATCTCTAGCAACGGTTTGTTTTGCAACTAAGTTCCCCTAACTCTTCCCCACGAAGTAAAGGGTGTTCAAGAAAAAAGTGAAGTTCCAGGGAGTGTTATGTTTCCTTCAGATTTACCCTGGGGTCCACAACTACATCTACTGCTCATGAACAGCCTTGGAAGTGGAGGACTACGATAGTGACTTTGAGTCTTTAACTAAAACTATGAGACACAAGCCCCTCTGATAAGTCAATCACGTCAATTTTTGGGAATGGCCAATTCAAATCCATGCTCGAAAGTGCAGCCGTGGTTGATTTTAAGCCGCATGTGTTCCAGTGAAGTTTTGCTCGCGTCTCGCATTTAGGACATCATGGTCAAATGTATTTTCAAGTATGAAATCAGATTGACAAATATATTCATAGTGACCCAATCGTCACAATGTTCAACTTGGAGCACACCAAGGTTGTGTCGGAGTGTTTTTAAGTTTTTGTAAACTCTTCTACTTGGAGGCTCAGCAGGTGTCTAGAAACCATAGTGGAAGCTGAAGGAGGCTACTTTGAATGAAATTTGTTAAATATGCAAAGGACTTCAGTGAAAGGTGAAGTCCTTGAAAAGAAATCCCGTCAAATCCATCTCGAATACACTGTACTGCTGCTCTGCGAATAAACCAAGACATGGTTGCCAACGAGACCTCTTATACGAGCCTGTCTTTCGTTTCTGGCAGCCTTAGAGCCACGATGCCGCCAACAAGAAGCACAAAAAATGTAGTCAACATTGGAATGGCGCGGCTCAGGTGGATGAAGTATCCGAAGGTCAGCGTGCCGAGGATGCCCGCTATGCGCGACGCGGCGCTCAGTAAGCCGTACGCCGATGTTCTGAAAAATGAATAAAACAGATAATGTCGTTGATAACATCGTGTTGTATGAACTTCAAATTCCATAGGTAAAGAGTGTTAATTTTCTTTGGGAAATTGATGGTTTGCCTCGTATTCCTGAACAGGTTGATTCTCGACTTTACATGTATTCTCTTTTTCCAGTACATAATCAGTTTTGTGTTTCTAACAATACCCCTGAATTTAAATAATTCTGATAACCTAGTTTGCTTCTTTACTTTATTGACATTATCCCAGCTCTGCTCCAGTTTAACAGAATAAGACTAAAATTCAAATCCTGACGTTGTAATAACAAAAGGCAAATTTAAAATGACTACACTCTGGATAGTGAACACGATCTGTACCAATACCCATTTTACGAAGAATATTTCCATTAAATCAGTCAAATAGGGTGGCATAGGAAAAGCATAAGGTTCTTAAAACTAGTTTTACTCGAATACGATTTTAGACAATTTGGTGTTTTTGAAAGCTATTTTGCGACACAAGGTAATGAATATCTACATTTATAATTTGGTTTCATTCTCTCATTCGTGATCAGTGAAGCAACGCTTTCAGTAAAGGCTACCAAAAACATGTTTGAGCTACAGTGTGAAATGATTTAGAATCCAGGTTTACGTTAAAGACCCTAATCGAGTTATAATGGGTCCTTCATTAAAAAAAATGTTTAACAATGATGCTGTAAGCAACATTTCTTTTCAGGTGTCCTCTACTTTTGTCAAGGTCTGGGCCTCAGTAGGGCATTATTCAAGACTCTCCTTCAGCACTCTGTATTGAACTCTTTTTTTGTTTTTGACAATAAATTTTATCAACAGTTAGACGGGTTAGGTATGGGGCTACCACTTGGCCCTACTTTTGCCAATATTGGTGTGTTTTCAAGAGCAACAATGGCTTAGGGATTGTGCTCAAGAGTTCAAACCTTTTTTATGAAAGCGAAATGTAGATGACGCCTTTTTATTATATCATAATCGGTCTCATTGCTCTCTTTTCCTCGATTATTTGAATTCTAAACACCCAAATATTACCTTTACTCTAGAAACTGAACAGAACGGTAGCATTTCTTTCCTTGATTCTTTAACTACATAAGAGAGAAACCATTTTTGTAGTTCAGTTTTTCACACATGCAGTTTCACTTGGTAGCAGTTTTTTTAGTTTTTGCACCTTTCGATTTCAAATGAACGGTATTAAAACGCTATTGTCAAGGGCGTTTGCAGTTAGTTCTTATTTTAGCAATCTTCATAAGGAGTTTACTTTTTTAAAAAGGTTTTTCCATTCCAATGGTTTTCCAATGCGACTCTTTGAGGGAACTATGAGGAATTTTTTCAATCGAATGTACTACCAAACTTCTATTGTTGCTACTGTAGAAAAGAAAGATTTGCTTTGTATCCTCCCTTTTTTTCGGTCAGTGATCGGAAAAAATGAAGAAAGAATTGTACGTACTTTTATCCAAATATTTCACTCATGTTAACTTTCGTTTTGTGCATCTTAATAAATATCGAATTGGTTCCTTCTTCAACTACAAAGATGAACATCCGAAAGGTATTCTGTCTTCTGTAGTTTATCAACACAGTTGCGCAGTGCGCACAGTGTGCGTCGGAGTTTGTGGGTTCTACCACTAGAGCCTTGCACATTCGCGTTGCAGAGCATGCCGGCAGAAGTTATCGTACTAACCGTCCTCTTGCTGCTCCTTCTCACTCGGCCCAACGAATCCATGGTGAAAGATGTAATCTTCCAATAAAATTAGACGATTTTTAACATTTTAGCCTCTGCTTCAAACCCCGTAGACCTGTGCATTATGGAATCTCTACATTTTACAACGAAAGCCTTTTTTAAGAATCCCAATCCGCTTTTCCTTTGCAAATAGCTTAAGATTCGATTTAGTTTTATTTAGTTTTTCCTTACTTTTACGTTTATTTACGATATTTTCAATATGTATACATTTAATTGTTTTCAGACCATTTTTTTGAGAACGACTCATTGAGTAGAAACGTTCAATTTTAGCAGTAAAGCTTGTAATATAAAATGGTAAATATCAACGCCTCATTCTTCGCTATTATTCTTCGAACACTTGGTCAATATTTGCTTTACTGTTGTCAATGATTTTTAAAATTGAGTTGCCCTATTTAAGTAATGATGTATATTTTAAGAAGTTTCACACGAATGACATTTTGCTCACAAATGCTTAGTTTTCGAGATATTTGACTTTAAAGTTATAGGAACGCCGTGTGTAAAATTGAACGGACGCGTAAATAAGCTGAAATACGGTTTTGACGTAATAATTCGTGAGGTTAGGTTAGGCATAGTTAAGTTAGTTAAATAAACTAACCTAAACTAACCCAAGTAAACCTAAAATAACTTAACTTAACTTAGCCATACCGAGGCCGATGTCTTCCGCCAAGAAACTTCGCGTGTTCCGCGTCCGCGAAACGCCGGAAGAGCCACATCGAAACTGCCGTTAATGCTATTCTTACTTGAACGTTATTTATGTTATATCTCGAAAACAAAGCATTTGCGAGCACAATATCATTCACGTAAAACATTTGAAAATGTTTCCAATTACCTAAATGTGGCAACGAAATTTTCAAAATCGTTGACAACCGTAAAATCAATATTGACCTAACATTTTACTACTAAGCTGTTCAGTATTTTGTGAAGAAATCGTTATCCTCAATCACAGGTGCACATCTTCAGCTGCAAGATGTACAGTAAGAGGTAGGCATTCTGTTTGAGAAATTTTTGACTATTCCTGTTAAAGTCTGAACCAGATATCTTCTCTATTTGTTGGATTTCTATCCATAACATGTGTTCCTACTGTGTGCCAAAGGTTCTCAATTGGATTCAGGTTCGGACTCTGGGGTGGCCAATCCATAGCTTCCAAATTTTGAGTTTTTAATATTCCATTACTGACATTGTTCTATGGCATCGGGCATTATCCGGCATAAAAATGGGATTTTTGGATGTTGAGTGGGGAATTATTGGAATAACATGATCTTGAAGCATGTTTTTGCACGTTACTATATACATTTACTCTTATATTCATTCGGAAATAAGGAATCGTTCCTTTTCTGGAAAACATTTTAAAAACCAAAACACTACTTCCACCAATCGTTTTTTTGTGCACTTGCTAGATAATCTATCACTATTACATCTTCTTATACATGTTTCACTATCAGAGCCAAATAATTTAAACTAATTCTCGTCACTAAAGAAAGACATTTGACCACTTATCAAGTTTACACAAGGCATGATTATTGGCGAATGCCAGTCTCAGTCTTTTATTTTTCTAGCTAATGAGTGTTTTCTCTAAAGATGATCACGCGGAAAACCCTATTTCGTCTAAATAAATTTCGAAAACCCTCGGTCTAAATATCTATTTGCAGTTTTCCTGGACACATCCATGCCATTTTTGGCATTAACTTCTCGATTAACGCTAGCTGCAGTTTTAAAAGTTAAAAGCCATTCTTCTTATGATTCTGTCCTCTTTACGGGTTGTCTTTCTTAGTCTACCGAATTTATCAGGTTATAAAGAGCATCCAGTGTTTTTGTACGGCTTAATTGTTCTGCCAACAACACTCTTGGAAAGTTTTAGTTTCTCAGCAATCTCCCTAACACTAAAATTTAGTTTATTCCGTACATATCTTGTTTTTTAAAAGATATTTCCATTTTGGAACACTTCTGCATGTCGGTAGATAATGCTGCACTAACTCACTGAAACAAACTATTTATTCTTTAGCCAAACAGTTCAATTATAGAATTATCAGTAATTTAATACTCCAAATTTTGGATTTTTCTCCCTCTGTCCCATAATTCAGGCCAGTGTGTTTCCGTTATTCAAATTGATTTGCTAATATATTTTTATCTATCCTCTTTTGGTATGTATGAATTTTAATATATAAGAATTTCAAAATTTGAAAAATGCCAAACAATTGTGGCCGGTGCTGCATATCTAGCGATAAACCTCAAATATTTAACGCACTAGGATACACCTGAGAAGAGGTTTGAAATCAGCACTCAAAAATTAGTGAAGTACAGTAAGACTCATTCAAGTAGAAGAGATAAAGTTAAAATTTGTTGGTTTTGTAACCCATAGATAATCAAACAATGAGAGGTAAGGCTCAATCGAACTTTTTCAGAAATGGACGACACGCAGAAAGAAATGGAGTTCAGAGCATCATTCATAATCATTTATTTTGTGACATTTAGAAAGATTTGTTGAAATTTTAGGGGTTTTCATAATTCAAAAAACGTTTTCAACATTTTCACCTCAGTACAAATATGTTTTTGATGACCAATAAAAACATTGGCCAATAACGAATGAGGAAATGAAAATAATTTTTCTCATTGATGGTTCTACAGTTGTTTCAAAAAAGAATTATTTGTAATTTTTTAGAGTAATAATAGTTCGAAGATTGCTTATTGCAATTTTTCTGCACATCAACCTGTATAATTAAGCAACCTCACCGAGCCGGGTTACCAGAGGTTAATATCAATTACATGTCCGTTTGCCACATGTGTTGTTTAATTCGGCACCAACAAATTTCAACTTCTCTCTAACAAAAGCAAATTAGTAGTAGAGAATGGAATTCAGTTTGTCGTGAAGATGCGAATTTTTCATAAACAAAATAATTTTCGTAGGGACGTGTGTGATGATTTGCCTTTTTCTAAAATAACACAAGTTGTGATGCATTGACAAGTTTGGAAAATGTTATCATTACATAATTGCTGAGGTGAGTAGATCACAATTTATCGCGTTTAATTTTATATTTCTTTGTATTTTAGATCTAGACTTCACATTTCTGGAAAGTAAGTGTGATCAAAATGAAGTACTACAAAATTTAGAATAACGATAGAATTAAAATTTATCACATCAATGAAGAAGTGATTTATTGAAAAAATGGTGCAAAGGCCTTACGAGCGAAGGGTGCCATACAGATTTGTACAATCATGGTTGATTGTTGAAAAATTTTAAGTTGCCGAATGCTGAGCTCAGATCACGAAGACTGTCGATAATTTTTCATGTTCAGTTACTTTTTTCTTACGTAAACAACGATTTTGTACTTTTGCGCGTCCATGATGTAAAATTTTGAAATTTTCTCATGCTGTATTGTGGATGATATCCGTTACGAATGTCCATTTTTCGGGAAAAAAAATTCGAAAAATAGTTGTCAACGATATGTCACAAAATAACTCAAGTAGTCACCGTTCACACTTGCTTTCGGTGATAAGATTGTGGAAAGTTCATTTTTTCTTATTGCACAAATGCCTTTCAGTAATACGTCGTAGGAAATTCAAGTTCTTTTTGGCTCATCAGTTGTTAACCCAACACGTGTTCCTGAAAAATATTAGTTGTTTCTGCATTGTGATTTTTTATTAAAAAGTTATTAGTTTATAACAAACTGTTTTATTCCTGCAAAGTACATGCTTAGCAACTATTTTTTCATGTTAATATAAATTATTACTGTAGATAAGCTAAGCAAGTTCTTGTCGATAACATGTTCTTTTTTCTTGTAAGTTCAAGTGTTTTGAAAACAAGATCACGCAAGTGAAATAGTTAATGCTATTGTTTAAAAATGTATCAGGCCAGCCACATTATATAAAACAAATATTTAAAACAATTACTTATTTGTAGGAAATTTTAAACACAATGGATTGTTGGCATTGCTTTGAAAAAGTGTGAAAGACTCCTCAGTTGAAGCGCGTCACTCACCTGATGTGAGCTGGGTAACTTTCCGTAGTTGCTATGTCTAGCGCATTCCAGCCAGCGATAAAAATGAAATTGAATATGGCTTCAAAGATGATGATGCCCAATTTGGAATCCAAGAACCAAATGAAGAAAGCTGCTACTGCAGAAAGAATGAACGACACTCCTGTTGAAAGAAATCCAACATATATTTCACTAATGAGTAAAAGTTTTCGAGCATTTATTCCATGAAACGAACAGTGCATGTCTTCAACTTACATTTAGGAAGATTTAAGCGCTATTTTCACGATTACGGTCGTTTCATTCATAACTCGTGGGATGACCTCTTCTCATATCCTCAGTATTTGTAGAGGAGTTCAAGAAACGAAAGCAGTTGAATGAAGCATTCTTAAAACTAGAATGTGAGACAAGACACAATTGCTGCAAAATCGTTTGTGCGAACTTTATTAAATGAAATGAATAATTTTTTTCCTTGTTTATGCTATTGATAAAATGCTCTTTGAAGGAATAGTTTTTTCATTGAAGATAATTTTTTTTAGTATAATTTCCTAAATTTGCGTATCTTAAAACGATGCAACGTTTTGTGGATGGTACATTGATTTATCACAGTACAATAGCCCAATTCATCTGGTAGCCTGACTAGCTTGCATTAATTTTACAGTGATATTTCAATCATCTAAGAAAAAGATAATTCAGAAAAAATGATTTTGTACACTGTCAGAGCAAGATTTTTTTAGGTTTAGTATAAGAGAAATCACTTCTACTTTGCAAAATATGTATACATATTTTTTATGCTACGTGTGGTTAAAATTTAAATTCAAAAGAAGAAGTAACTATTATTAGACGCAAAGTGCACCACACAAATTGTACCTACCCATAATTCGTGCTCTTCCAACACTGTCCATAATGAGCGACGTCAACAAAGTTCCGGGGATCAGGGAGAGTTGTCCAATGAGATTTTCTTGAAAGACGTCCTTGTAATGTATATTGTAGTCGAAGTCTAGGATGCACTGGGGAGACACGGTGCGAAAAACATTGTTCTTCATGTCACAATTTTCAAATCGATAATCGTAAAAATCGGTGTCGATAAATTCATTTTTGGCCACGTACGTATTTCTGCAAAGAAAGAAAAATTACTTGAGGGGGAGTAAGACAACTGGGAAAATGTACTCACATGAAACCCAACTCTTCTGTGGAAAGGCACTATTGCATGAGTATTTTTATGATCATGTGTGCTAGTTTACACACCTCATGATCACTGCCTCGTGCACTTTGAGGCCCAGGTAATAAAACACGTGAAAAAGACCTGCATAAAGTTTCTAACTAGTGCATTCCCAAGTATTTGTTCAAAACAATTATGTTAAGTAGTGTAATTAGGAAGAGCAGCTAAGTAACTGTCAAGCTATCAATAATTTATGATTCTGAAATAAGTATAAAACTACGGAATTTTGTGCAGTTCCCCACATGTAATCTTCTCGCTTATATGTGTCAGGAAAATTATTTTTTACACGCTTATTGGCTCAAATTTATGAGCTTGAACTTTATTTGTAGTGTCCTCGAGTTGAATTTACTCAAACATTAAAAGAATACGTAATAAAGAACATGTAACACATGTGCGTCTTTTTGTAGATTGGTACATTGGTCTACAGTCTACACGATGAAAATATTGGCCGTGACAGGTCTTAGTTTAAACAATTTAAACAATTTATTTTCCACAGGTGTTACAGAGGTAGAAGGTTTCTTGAGTCTAGTACAATGGTAAAATTTGAGTATAGCTACCTGTGGGCCCGAATAAGTTCAGCGACTTCTAGGGCATCCTACCTTCACGTTATTCTAAGGTGTACAATAAAGTTTAACCTAATTCACTTAACCTAGTTTCGCATTTGACTGATCAATGAGATAATTAACTCGATATTTGATGCTTCATTTTACAAAATAGGTCATATGGACTATATTTAAAAGTATATTCGATAAACGATTTAAGAACAGACTGAAGATCGGCG
>JACJUY010000794.1:96292-123509 GCA_014220935.1 Platorchestia sp. MABIK
TTGAATAATTCGAAAATTAAGCATCGGCGAGCAGAATGGCATTTATGTAAAACGTTTTTAAATGTGTTCTTTTAGTGATTCTTTGGAGTGGAATTTTAAATTTCCGTGAAAGGCCTAAAATCAATATTGACCTAATTTTAAGTACTTTAGTCGGAAACGTTTGTAACCCACTCGATTTTTTTTTCAAGTTGATTATGCACTCAATTTCGTCGGAAGAGTTGGTAGGCGTAAAGAAAAAGGAGTTGTGCTCTCGAATTTGATCCATGTATTCCAGGTGATCAGTAGGTTCACTTGAAATACCATCAGCTATAGTTTTCCCTACGTGTACGAAGGAATTGTTAAAGAGATTAGCAATTTCTTTCTTTTCATGGTATTTTACATTATCTTGAACAACATGTTCAATTAACTTTTTATCGGCGTTATTCGGTTTACAGCAAGAGTTAAGGAGGCGCCAAGTCTTTTTAACGTCAGCTTTAAATTGAGTAAACTTGAGCGTAAAGTAGCTCTTTTTTGATGTTCTTATCTGGTTTATCACATAGTTTCTGAATTGGTTATATGTTTCTCTAGATATTCGCCCTTCATAAAGGAGGGCTAGGTACGCTTGACGTTTCTTTTTATTTATCACGATGTCTCCAGTAATCCAGGGCTTTTGTTTATTTTTCGGGGTCACTGTGCGAGTTACAATTGAGCAACATTGATTGTATGCGGTCATTATAGTTTCAGTCATCTTTACTACTGCTTCATCAATGCTCGTTGCATCATTGTGTTGAGGGAAGTTGACTTACATTTCTAAGTATGGAATGTACAGTATATTAAATACAAGTACAGGTTTGTCACAGCAATTCACCCTGCGAATAAGTAGCCCAATTGACGCTTGCTCAAGTATTTAACTTCAAATTAAAAAAATTTTGATCACAAAGATACTTGCAACATGTGTCTACGATGCGATGCTACAGCAGTGGTTAGGCAATGCAGAAACGAAGTAAAGCCAAATCTGGCTCCACAGTAAAGTAGAGCCAAATCTTGCTCCACTTATGGCCTGACGACATGGTGTTTTGGTGACGTAATAAAGTTTGTTTGAAATAAAGCCTTTCTATTGGATAGCCGAACAAGAGGATGTGTAGTTTCCCCATAGAAATGACCCTACCTTGTTTCCTCTTCCGTGACTTGCTCATGAAAACTTGCTGTTAATGCATTTCATTTCTCTGTGTATCAACAGAGTCTCTCATGTTGTACATCTAAAGCTACTCGTTTGAAATAAACTTAATTCCTCAGAGTTCCCAAGATGGTGGATAGTAACCGTCAGAATAATCACACTCCGAAATATCATTGTGCAGCCGTATCAAGGACCCAAAACTTCGAATCCCCTTATAAAATAACCCATGCATTGCGTACGTCACCTCTTTTAAATTTTTGAACCAGGTTGGAATCAACACATTTTACTTGTGCATTCTTTGTTACCATAATTAGTGAAAGTACTTGCTATTTAACGTCAAACAACTCTTTGATTTTACTCGTGCCCCAAAGCTGTGTAACTTTTCATATCAGAACACAGTTCCCACATCACTACAAAGTGAACCTAAGCAGTCTGGTCAATTTCACGTTCATTCTTTTTTCATTCACGATTCGTCCACACACCTCTCTAACTTTCCCTTATTCGCATTTCATCTTTAATAATTAATCAACGCATTTTCTCCTCTGTCTATACTATTTGTATGTTATACGCTGAAATAAACTGGAGCAGTTCATTTGAACCAATATCCGCTCAACAGAACAGTTTAATGATTTTTACCAAAAACTTTAACACTGAATTGTTTTAGGAAAATGTCTGCATTAACAACTATAAATGTATAAAAGTTCTGGCGTCAACAGATACGTAACCAGACGGTTTAATAGCAATACAGATTTAGGTAACGGCTACAAAATTCCAAAACAATTTCTGGCACTATTCAATTGCCTTCTACCCTCACTGCATAACAGAACCAACAGCGCGCAAGTAATCGTTTCAATTCCGTTTTGTGTTCTATCAGGATCCTTGAACAATCATGGTGTTTTTAAATTGTATGGGAACCGAGTATATGTTAACGGCTATCTAATCTCAAACTCTTGGGCCTCGCACTTCTCACTTCTCAAAACTCTTGGTCTCTCATACTAGACCTCTTTTCACCTTCATCTTGGATGACGGTGTGGATGAATTTTGAGAATTTACTGATAAAATCAGTATAAAATTGATCATCATCAAAGTATAATTGAAATTTAGTGAGGGCAAGATTTTTTACGTTGCTTGTATAATTCATTGCTGTGTCAAGAATTATTTTTTCAACTCAAAGTACTTTAGCGCAATTCGGGTTGCTAGTAAACATGGAGTCTAAACTAACTTGAAGGGAGAATTTTTTATATGGACCGCCTGGACATTGGCGCACGCCATGGGGATGCTTTTTGAAAAATCTTGGTTCCAAATTTGGATAATTGTGGACAACTCGATGTTTGGATATTTTTCCTTACAACTGCAGTCCGAGGCGATAATTATCTTTATCTTCTGAAAGTGGGTCTCATTGTACTTCTAGTTTCTAAGAAATGGTTTTAAAATAAGAGTGTTTCAAAGTAAGCCTTTGCATACCATGAGGAAATAGGACACGTTAGTCATTCTTACGCAGAAAAGATCAAAAACTACTACAGAATGAACCGGTTTGAAAGAGAATCTCTTTGGACGTGCCTAGTGTGAAGTTTTTTATTAATATTTTCAAAAGACCTAATGGCTCATCAGAGAAAAGTTCTAAGACGATAAAAAGCGGGAAGGTTTTTCAACATCGCAATAACCTTCAAACTGTAGCAGCAAGTTGATGAAGTTATTAATACTATTTTGCATGTTTATATAAATCGAGCTATATTTTATGGCAATAAGATGCTCCCAGCACAGTCTAACAGTTGCACCGGGTCATCGATAATCATGCATCCGTTCGCTGACTCAAAGAGATGACTAAGCATGGTTATACACGGCGGACGGCTATAACAGCCAAATCATAGTTAAAACACTTAAGTAAACGTAAATTTTAATAGCTTAATACACTCTCTCATAAATATGGCCACAGACAGTACACCTGTGTGCATTCATTTGCCTGCATATTATACATGTATTCATAATATACATGTAAAATTTAAACACATAAAAATATCTTCATATGTTTTTATAAAAGTGTATACTGAACCCCCAAAATGTAAAAGCTTCTATAAATGTTTTCGCTATAATTTGACAATTTTATTGCTACCCGCTTTGCATAATTATGTTTTGTTATCGCTCTGGGACAGCGTTAATTTCTGTGTTCCGTGGCTCTTTAGCGCCGTATAAAGTGTCATTGGCGACGGTAAAGCGTCCTTTACTTCGTGACGATAGGCATACATCAATATTCATGGGAGACTCCGAAACCGACGCAGGATTGTAGATAATACGACGAAAGAGTTAGACTGGGAACAGTACAACGCCCAGACATCGCAGAGGTGTCCACAGCGGAGGCTGGCAGCTGGCGCTTCATAGCTCACAGAAAGTCTATTCCGCGTGTTCCCTTCACTTGGGCACCCGGACAAATATTCAACATCCCGCCAACTCATTTATTACCCTATTACCTCTCAATTTCTTAATTACTAGTTACAATTGGGCTTAAAAATAGATTGATTTCTTCAGAGTTACCTGCTGTTCAACAGTGTGGGAAACTTGTTGAAAAATTTATTCTTGTAAAAACTACAGGACAAAAAGCGAACCTGCATAGCACAATTAATTAATATTTACGGCCTCATTCTACAGTTTTTGCAGCCCCAAGCTATTTTTTACAGCTGGTGCTGAGAGCAAGGTGAGGCGACTGAGGCCACGCAGCGGCAGCGTACTTAGAGGGAGTTGTGTCAGGCTGGTCAAGACAGCCAGGCACTTTCTCGGGCAGGACCACAACTTCAACCACTACTACAGAGGTTGGACTAAATAATGGGAACACCTTGGAAAAAATTAGTCTCAATTCTTAGAGGTACTGATTCACACAAATTGTGAATTGTTTCCAAATGAATTTTAGCCCGTTCTTCAGTTAAGCACCCTCCTGTTCACTTACAGACGATGGCGGCGGAAATCGACTTCATGCTTCAATCTCTAAAACTGACCACAAAAGCTCAATTATGTTGAGGTCTGGGGATTGTGGTGACCAGATGAGATGCTCAACTTCATTAGAATGTTCCTCGTAACATTCTTTAGCAATTCTAGCTGTATAGGTTGGGCATCATCCTCTTGAAAGATGGCGTTCCCCTTTGGAAACAGGACTTGAACCATAGGATAAACTTAGTCGCCCAACATTCCTAAATAGTCTCGGCTGTTAATTCTTCCATAAACGGAAATCATTGGCACGGTGGATATCCAAGAAATAGCATCCAGATCATCACAGAACCCCGCCATGTTTTACGGTTGGGAAAAGGCAGTCTGGATTAAAAACTTCTTTTGACTGTCTCTGAACATACACTCGGAAATAAGGTAAACGATGATCCGGCAGAGAAAATCAAATTTTTCCACTGCTCGACGGACCAATTCCAGTAGTTTGTACACCACTCAAAACGCTTCGAAACATTTATCTTTGAGAGCAGAGGTTTCCTAATTGTAGCTCTTCCGTAGAATCTAGATTTGTGCAGCTCCCAACGAACAGTTTATGTGGAATGCAGTGATTTCGCGAGCCGTGGTCTTACGACCCACTCTAACAATTCGATTTGGAGTCAGACGGTTTCTTTCAGACAACTTCGACCTTCGCCAGACCTGGACTTTGCTGAGGATGTTTTTCCTTTTTTTTCAAAGGCATTAATTAGTTTTGAGACAGTACCTCTTGAAACGTCAAGCATTCGGGCAGTTTCTGTTGCACTATCACCTGCCATACGAGCACCAACAATTTGGCCTCTTTGAAAGTCAGAGAGGTCTGCCATTTTTATCAGATTATAATCAACTTTTTAGATTTGTTTAAAAAATGCTTAATTTAAATAAAATAGCAAATAGTTACAATAACAAAAAAGAAAATATTAAAATACGTCAAATTTTGATTGTTTATAACATGTTCAAAGATTCTGATTTCAAAATATTAGATGTTTCCATTATTTTGTCCAACCCCCCTGTAGGTGTTTTGTTTTAGTTGTGTTCTCCCCTTGTAGGTGTTGGGCGGAATTTAATAGCAGCGACGCCGGGCACTTCAGGAGTACTGTCGACTCGTGCCAAGCAGCTTGGCGACGGCCGCAGTTCCATATTTCCCCGCCCTTCCTCTCGCATGGTTTAGTATTTCATTGTTTGATTGCGTATTGGTGCAAAGTTTAAGTCTCTTCATTAATTATTGCATGATTTTGGCTATTCTAAAGTCACATTGACTTTCTTCTCAAAAACGGGTTCATGACCTTAAATGAGGGGCTCCCTTGCCCTATCCGAGTAAACCTCGTCATCCTTACTATTAAATATTAACTATTACCTATTAAATATTATTTATAATATTTCTATTGGGCCTCTGCCTTTTCCTGTTAACATAAAATTTTACTCGCATGCACACTGAAGGATAAAGTTCTTTAGGTGCGTTGCAGTGTTGATAAGTTTGTTGAGTATTTAACCGGTCTCATTGTGAACATTGTCCTTGCTTTTACTCGGCTTTCGTATCTTACGTTTACTTTGGAATATCTCGCACTGACCTACATTGTGCACCGTGCTGCCCGCTTTCTTCTGTAAGACAACTGTCACAGAATTAAATAAAGTCGTCAGATCGTCAACCTCGATATTTTCACATATCTGGTGATGGTACTAGTAATTATTATTAATTTTTTCTAATTAAATATGCATATTGGTTTATTTCTGTGTACGCAGCTCTGAGGAGAGTGTAGGCTTCCCTGGACGCGGTTCGGCTGTGTTTTTTCCTGGTTTAGCTTGATTTTGACTCGCCAGACCGAGCTTCCTGAAGGTGACCGGTGGTCGTCACTTGCTACTGGAGGGGCGGCCCTACGCCGTTGCTCAGTTGCCGAAACTGGTTTGATCGGAGGCCTGAGTAGTGATTATCCTGCGCCAGCAGTGATTCCTGCGCCTGACACACATCTCAGCCCACAAATATTATAAACGATATTTAACCTAAATAAAAATTATTACACGAGGACTAATTTGCCCCTTTTTTAACATGTTCAATTCACCACTATCCGTATTAAGCTCCGAAAGTTGAACAGTTTCCAATTTCTAATTGCCCTACTAACCTTGATGCTTCTTCCTCGGTGTTGAGAAGAGACATAATAAAATTAATTCCTGAACAATGTTGTGCCCTTAACTATGAAGTAAAGAGATTTAGCAAAATGAAATGTGTAGAGTAGATTCCTCACAAGAGAACGTTTCTGATTTGATCTGTTTTAGTTTTGCATACGGTTGTTGTCCTTCCAACTATCGACCTGAATATCAATTGCAGTAATCTGCCTCTATTAAGAAGATTTTTCTACATTATTTCACTTTTGAAAGCTTTCCAATAAGCGCATTGCGTGTATATTTTAAAGTACGCTTTCCATTGAAAATTGCATCCCAGGCGCTACCATACTCAAGGGCTTGAGGCACTGCACGAGCTGAGTTAAAATTACGTTTACAGTTTGCGCGGTCGCAATACTTTCTGTACTTATTATTTTGTAACAATTTGTTGTGAGTTTGATTTTTAGAAGTACACTTTGTACCCATTTTCGTACCAGTTTCCTTTCAATCATGTTGTGCTGACCGCCGTCTTATTGTGCTTTGTGTTCAATCTGTCGTGTGTCGTGTACTGCTGAAATTAATTCTGCTTTTCCGCATACAAAGCCGTGTGTTCACGCTGCTTTGTCCCTCATTTTGAGCTTGGATCCGCTGATCTGTAGTTGCATCTGTTGAGCTGTACTTGAGCTAGTGTTTGACTCAAGCCGTTCATTATTAGGCTTGTAGCAGTTCCCCGAGAGGTCGTAGTGTTTGCAGCCTCTATTCAAACATGTTAGCTCACCATTGATGCGCATATTGTTCTCATTTTGATGGGAGTAGGATTTTTGTTGGACGCATTGCATGCCGTGTGGGACTGAAGTTCATTAAGCGTGTGGTGTGGTTGGGGTCTATGGTTACGGTATAATTTAAAAACAAGTCAAGTTATGGGAAATGGTATCTGGGAGTGTTACATGTCGTACATGAAAATATTCTGTCGGTTGGCAGAATATGCTTTAAATGAAAAAAAGTTGCCTAATGTGGTCATCTCTTCGATTACACAGAAATCACTTAAATGATACATAAGTAAAATTAAATAAGGTAGGAAAATAAATCTAAGTTCTTCATAAACAAAATTCCCGTTATCAACAGACGGTTATCAATTTGGTGATTCACAGCAACGTACTCGGCAACCAACGGTAAAACGCATCAACAATACCGAGTATTTAAAATCGAAGATTTAAAGAATAGTTTTCAGTTTCTTGTTTTGAAGTCAGTCACCAGCAAAAACTAGACCTGATGACTAACTAGTTTTTGTCTGATGCTGCATGAGGGTGCAGTGAGTGCGCTGTTCACAGTAAGTCAAAGGTGCATGGCTTGTTTTTGTAGAGAACTACCAATGAAGGAAGTGAAGTTTCAAAATCTGTATGGCGCAAGAGAAGAGATATTTAGCTGGCACGTATTCCAGGAGAAAAATTCGATTTCTCGAATATCGCAACAACTTGTAGATCAAGAACCCCTTGACAAATTTCCTGCATGTAAGTTGCCCAAAACTTGTATGCTCTCTTAAATGAGTGAAAATTTTGTACCAGCATATCAGGGCAACAAATTCATGTCCACATTAATGAAGAGCTTACTTCACGAGTCTGGAAATTCAACGTATAATTTTTCATAAAATCCCATAACTAAACCTAATATGTTTCAACCATAATTATGGTGAACTACAATTGCAAGCAATTTGCTGATTATACTCACCAGTTGCCTGTGACATCATTTTTTTTGAAAGCCGGATATAATCCGCTTCAGGCTTCAACATATCCGGAGTAATTGAGATAAAGTTCGAACAATCTAAATGAACCTTTCCAAGAATGGAATTAGAAGCAAATCTTTAATGAAACTTTTTGCATAGATTTTAACCTTTTCATTTTTTGGTGTGCAATTTTTTAAGTTTTTATACGACTGTACACTGATTTTGTCTTTTACCTTCCCAGTAAGATAAATTTGATAATAATTTACTCACCTGAAATAAGTCCTGCTGCTCTTGATGCCGGTAAATGTGCAGTCGAACACAGAGCAGTCTTCAAATATGACGTGGTTGAACACAATGTTTTCGAAGGTTACGTTGTTGAATGTAGTATTTACGAAATGAATATTATCTAATCTTGTAACGTTGAATTTCCACGACATGAACACAGACGCTGTAAGAAGACAAAAGTTATTAAATGTAAACCGCATGACTCATAAGAAATACGATTAACTATTCAGCAAGAATAAAAAATAATTAGTTGTAATTTATTCTCCATGATGATGAACTTTGACTCTATAAGGTAATAAAATGTAGCCCGACTTATTAAAAACTAATTACGTTTCTGTTAACATTATGCTAATGCTGATGTTACTAAAACTTTTTTCATGAGAGCACATTGCGTAATAAAATTATTTATTACAATCAAAATCAGGCCGTGAATTCAAAGCGCAATAGTGGCCGAAATTCAACTCAAATTAGAAAAGCCTTGATGCTTATTGTGTGCCTACTTGAAATTTCACATGAGCATGAGACTGTTCAAAGCGGCTGTGAAAGACCATTCCAGGACTATATCATCTTTCTTCGTCAAATACCTCATTGATTTCTTTAAAAAACTAAGAACAATTTGCTCAGAATTCTCAAATGAAACGTCCGAATATTAGCGTTTTCATCTAACTTTATAGTCCAAACATTGTGAGGAATGTTCATATAGAGACCTTTAATGTATTATCATTAAGAAATGTAGAAGACAGTTCGTGGAAGAAAGAGGTTTCCAAGCGCCAATGTATTTCTTGAATTTCTTTGTGTAAGATCGTTGTCATCCGCGACATGGACGGGGGAGAAGTTGCAAGCGGCTAAAGTGGTTCACAATATTTCTAAAGCGATCTGTGGCACTAAAATTAAAATGCAGTTGATTACTTATTGGCTGATACACAGTTTGCAGACTACGATATCCATGTTGATTTCGGGATAGGATGTGGCATTTTAAAATGTTGAAGTCAATGACTGATCTATATTATCTATATTGGAGGAGATGAAACTACCTAGAAAGTTGAACTTTAACAGGAAAAACATTCATATCCAATATGTTAAAGATACAAATTATTTTTAAATCACAGGATGGAATCAATTAAATTTGTAAAATATAAAACCATTCTGATTCAAGGACAAACAGTTTCTAAACTCTCCCAATCCAGGTCTGCTGGCGTTTCCAGTTCGTAAGATTTAGTTATGAAGTTTTTCACTTCCTTTTGAGCTAACTTTTAAATCACCCTTCTTCGCCAAATATACAATTTGAACGTACCTCGCATATCTTTTCCGATATACTATAAAGTTCCGAAGAAAGCCTACTACGCACGTGATTTATTAACTTTGATATAAAACTTAAACAATTTATTTAGTACAAGTAATGCCGAAAAGATTGTTTCTTAAGGATATTAAAATGGATCCATTTGAATATAGTTTCTAAAGGGCCCGAATAAGTGCAGCGACTTCTAAGGTATCATATCAAAACGAAAACAATCAAATTTGATAATTATAATGTATGAAATTATGCTAACCTAGTGAACTTGACCGAGTTACACGCTGACTTGATCAATTGATGAGTTCACTAGAATTCTATACTTAATATTATTCAACACTACAGTTCATTTTAGAAAAAACTTGAAGAAATTTCACTCCAAATTAGATTACCTTATCAATGTGAATCACACAGTAGAGAAGGTTTCATCAGATTACATAATGTAATTAAAGATTTGAAAAAAAATAGATAATCGATAATTGTTTCCAAAGAATTGTATGATCTTTTTCCCAGATTTCGTCAGGGATCGATCTCTAAGTTTTAGTTCCAATAAAGAAGAAACTGTTTTAAGATTTGGCTCAAAGCACCTCGTACATGAGTTCCGCGTTTATCTTAATTCCGTACCAAATGGTGCCCTCATTCTTCCCCTATTTGAACATCTTAGGTGGAGTCAGTGTGGCTGAAACTAACTTACAATTCAATCTTATTCATGTGGGCATTACATTTCAATTTTTTCACTGCTCTAATGTCTTTTTTTGAGTGTGAAGAGTACATTGTTTTTTTTTCTTAGTTTCATACCATGCCTTCATTCCATAATATACATAGGGTGAAATTAGTGTTCGATAACGTGTTGCTGAAGCCTCTTTAGGTAAAATATTTTCCACTTGATTGGGATTTTAATAGTTTATTACTGATATACTTAATAAGTTTAAAAAATTCATAGCATGCCAGATTTTATCTTAAACAAAAAAATGCAAACGTCTGCTTTGCTTCAATCCTAATGGCAGCTGGGGGACAAAGTGTTTTACCCGTTTTTTAAAAATTTCATATGAACTTGATATGCCTTAAGCTAATGCAGCTGGCTGACTAGCAGAAACTGGTTTTCCATGAGTTTGTTTTAATATATCCATTAGATATAAAACGGAAATTGCAATCCTAAAACCATTAAATAATCGTTTCTTGTAACCTGCAGCAATCGCTTGAAAAAAAGCCTACAAGAGTCGAATGAAGTCGATCGAATATAGATTGTAAAAAAATGTAGTTTTAGAAAAAAAATTACCAGCATAGGATTGAATCGCTTAGTAATGAAGGTAAATACCCTTCCAGAATCTCCTTCCATCTATAATTTATTCAAGCTTTTTAACTTGTGGGCATATGTACAGTAGGTTCGCGGCAGTCTTGATCTCTTTGCAGCTCGATGAACATATTTTTCTTGGTATGTTTAATTACCGCTTGTTAAACTCAAATTTGTATCTGTAGTTTTTAGTAGTGTCGACCTCTTTTCTTGCAATTTCTACCTGAACTTGTAGAGTTCATTTAGTGCAATATCAATGCAATACTTCCATAACAGTGTGATCCTATTTGTGCCACTTAATGAGTGCATGATTTTAATGCTATTTTACTTCTGTGAACGCTTCTCCATGAATATTACTTATGTGCGTTGTTCTTGTCTGTCTGCAGGAACAATAGTTGGAGCTTTTGATAAATTCGATCTAATCCAAAAGTTTGACTGAAGGATCCATGTGTCTCCAAACAAACCCGATATTTCGATTACTCTGGGAAATAAATAACAGAGATAATATACAAATTCATTTCAATAAAAAATATTAAGGCTTTGAATTGCCATCACTATTTACAGTGTGACTGTTTATAATTCAGTACATTGTCTTAAACTAGCAACACAAGCTCGAAAAAGCTATGCTTACGTTTTGAAGTATGTCTTTCTGTTATGAGATTTTAAAGTGTTTCATGGCGTCAGTTATTGTGTGGAAAGAAACAAAGGCTTCAGACTGTAAAATTAATTAAATGGAACAATTTGAAGGGTAGAGATCAGGGGAAGAGGGGGTAAAATTTCATTGCATCAAACTCTTGAAATCAGATCATGATAAACACCACTGTTGTGTCCTGTTTGACGTAGGAAGAGATGATCTGTACTATTGAAAGGTGAACGCTGTATTTTTCAAATATTTGTGGAACCCTAGAAGTAGAAGTTATAATTTGTTCGATGAATAAATTTGAATTCACTTGTGCACCAAGCTAAAAGATAAAGAAAGGAAATTTCAATGTTTCGAAAATACCAGAGTACACATTGACTGAGCCGGGAATTTGATGTCTAAAATTTGTTATTTGAAAGTCTGGCAAAAAGATGTAAAAGCTCTCGCTCTTTGTTATACTGGCTGTTGAGCTCTTCTTCAACAATAAAAAGGTTCTGATCTGAAATCACGATCCATCTGTGAGCTTGTATTCTTAGCACTCGTGTAGAAGTAATAGCATATCGTTTTCTCTTTGGCTCTCCGGAGTTGCTAATGCTTTGGCATCTCGAAGGACTGCTGAAGAGTCTCTGCACGAGCATTTTTGAAATTTTTTCTATTTATACTCACAATCATTTCAGTCTCTAACTTAAGTACTGACCTTCCCGGATACTGTAAGACCCTTGCTTAGACGACTTCGATATTTTTGGGGTGTGAGAGAATTAGAAACGACATCTGCGCTGGTCCCAAATTCAACAAAACGGCACAAAATGTGACAACCTGTAAACTTTAGCGCATTCAGTAACTCGACAGTCTCTGATTATGTCTCATCCGCGTGACCTATATACCTCAGCAATAGCTGTACCGAGCGTTAGCCCTCTTGGCGCTAAATAAAACAAATAATAGTGGCTTTTTAAAAAAATTTAGATGATCAGATATTTCGTAATATTTGTTGTGCTTTGGTAGAACAAGGAAGTCACTTCAACAATAATTAACCTTACGTCAAAAAAGTTTTCCAAAATATTTTTCCGTACTTTGTAAACGGGTAAATATACGTATAGGAGTCAAGCAATTACGAATCAACTGAAATTACGAGCAAAATCCTCGGACTGTATATTTCATGTTTGCTGTAGAAACACCTCACCTGAAATTACAGTTGCATTCTTGTCGTATTCTTCACTCTTCAGGAGCTTTATGTATTCTGGGAACCACACAGAGAGGCCGTAAAATCTGAAACATTGAATGGTTTCAATCGAAGGTGACCTGAATTTTACACTTGCTGAAAGCCCAATTGCAAGTGTCACCAAAAACATTTTGAATGAGTTTTCAACTTATCAAACGTTGCATCAAGGAAATTTTTGTTTTTATTACAGATATTTCTTACCCGAAAGCTGATGCAAACCAAACGATGAGCAAAATGAACGTTGTTTGCAGGTACGGAGGTCGAAGCAGGCGCAAATACAATCCCATCAACTGTAAGAAAGCATATTTTCCAACTTGAACGTTTTCATAGCAAATAACTTAAATATGCTTTTCTCGTCACCAAAAATGTAAAATTACTCATCGAAATAACTTTAATAAAAAAGTAAACTAACAAATTAGATTCTCATACTATTAGACAGACCGGAGTGAGGTAAGTAACAAGAAATTTCTCCCCTACAAAACGAAACGTTCAACCTCTATCTTCCTCGAAAAACAATCATCGGTGTAGAAATTTGCGTGAAAGCGAACCAAACATGAGTGCCGCCTTGTTAGCGGCAAACTTCTGCCTGGCGCTCTGGTGCAGCACCGAGCACTCGCCGACACCCATTACGTCGCTGCCAAATTTTACAGCCGCCGAGTTTCTGTATCTGAATTCACTGTGCTGTTTCAAGTAATACAATATTATTAAGAGAGCTTTCAATGAAACGAGTTCTTTACTCGTGATGCATCAAAGGTAGGGAGAAAATAGTTCCTTTCAATAGTAGGTGAACATTTTTGAATGAGTGACGTAGAACAAATTTAACGTTGAAAGAGTGTATTTATTTAGTTCAATACCGAAGGAAAGTTTGATTCGACCCACAAGCTTGTTTGTTCTGATGAAACCGTTAAATTGTTGTTCTATTGTTGGGGTTCATTGACAGTTATGAGGATAAATCCGAGGTTATGAGCTAGTTTTACAATTGTTATTAATTCAGCTATCGTGCATAACTCGGCTACTCTGCATCAGAAAGCCACAACTCCTTGAGGTTTGATTGGTACCTGTTATTCAGGAGCTCGAGAAAACTAATGAAACTCCAGGTTGAAGTTATGAAATAAATTTTTCAAAGAAGCGATTTCAAAAATTCAAATTCGGTTCATCAGGTGGACAGAAGATTGTGTTTTTTTGTTTCAATGTTAGTTGAGTAATTTAAAACGCATGCGATGGTTATACAACCTCAGATTGAGAGATACTTTCTTACAAATCATAGTAAAAAAGAAAGCTATTGTATTAAAATTGAACGTTTCAGGATTATACTCATCATCAGCGTAAAAATAGCAATCAAAATTTAAAAGCTGAATAAATTTGAACATAATTAAAACCGAACACAAGACTGACTTTGTAAACTGAAGAAAATAAAAAAGAAATTTAATCGCAATATAGGTAACACCATCAAGGAATAAAAACGATTCAAAGGGTATAAGAGCTTATCAGCATGTTAAGCGCAGATTTGGATCTAATCATGAAGAAAAACTGCATATTTTTTCGGCCACTTCTATGTTATCGTATGCAAAAATATAGGACATCTGATATCACTTCTGATGGATTCAGTCAGTACTCAAAGTACGTGGAGTCACTCGCATTCAAGTTGTAGTGCGTGCAGTATGGAAAGCACCTTACTGGAGATCAGGCGCATTTCTATTGGCCTGCACAGGGTGGCAAGACGACGTGTGGTATTTGTGCTGAAATCTTGGACTGGCTTTGGTAGCGAGAAAACGAGTCACAACCATAGTTCAGTGAAAATATTCATTCCCCTTACGAATATAAAAGCAGATCCTGCCAAAAACAGAAGCTAAATGTGCACGTTTTTATACCTGCGCTAATGTTCTATCCCTAAGACTTCATACCTGCCCCTTTACCAAACAGTAAGTAATAATGTGGTGTCGAGTTCTGGGAAGAACCCTCAGACAAACTTTTAATTTAGTCTTTTAATTTAGGATAACAATAGTTATCCCATCAATTGCGGATAACTGCCCCCCCGATGATCTACGATCAAAAAAGTAACTAGGAACATGAAGATACGACTGGCCAGCGCATCATTCCATAAATAGGTTCCTAAAGAACCAGGCTGAAAGTATAAGCAAAGTTATTGTCAGTGAGGACCTTGAGACGTCTATAGTATTCCAGAAACTTCGGCCTGTTACGACACTGTCGGAACGACGTAGAGAAACTGCAAAAAGATGCCACGAAGCTCAATCTACAATTTTATCTTATATTTCCTAATCTTAATTAAGTTGAAATGGAACTTTTGGTAAATAGTTGTTTATAGAATTATATCATGAATTATTTGAATAACCTAGGAAGTAGTACCCGTTAGTTTTCTCATTTGTTATTTTCATAATTAATCATTGGTATTTCAACCCTCGCCCGAACACAAGCGGCAGACGCTTTCCTCAAAAGGCGACGCCATTCTGATCAGCGTCGGGCGGCCTAGCTGAGGGCACGCACACGCACGCCCCCGGCCCTTAGGGCCACGAGGATCTATTCTTGACTTAACTCGGGCTCAACCTTGAATCCCCTTCACACTAATCATACCCTTAAATACGGCATTTTTCTAAAGTGACGAACTGTGCGCCGTTGATATATAGTCATATCACAACCTGCCAAGATGGCGCCGTCAACACGAGAGTGTTGCCTGCCGGCCGAATCACACCTGTCCTGTTGAGTGTTCCCCTTTTGAATTTCTGTCTAAAGGTACCCTTATTCCAGCCCCTCTAGGTATATAGGATGTGTAGTTTAATGCTGTAGTCGACTTAGCTCTCATATAACGGAGTGTAGGACGAATGCTTTTCATTCGTCCCAGCAATCAAGACAAGAAAGCAATACCCCCGCAATCACAAGAACATCAATGCACAGACGTAGGAAGAGCCAGACAGTTTATGTGAATATTTACTCAACATCATGACTGGCTTAGAGATAAAGAGCGGATAAAACGAGAGTTAAGTCAACGTACGTGCAGACATTGGTATTGGGTTAGATTAACTATGAGGACAGTAGTCAACGCCATCAAACACTATATGCTTAGTTATGATTTTCAACCAAGATTTGAATTGGCAATGTCCGTGCAACTTTTATGTTTTAAGGTAAAAACTTCATGAAAAATTGACTCGCTCAGAATTTGCACTAGATTTTTCTTACCTTGTCAAAAGCCTCTCGGACACCAATGCGTCTGAGATGACCTTCTGTTTCATGAAGGCGACTCGCTGGGAGCTCAAGTTCCGAAAGCTGATATTCATCGCCGAATCCATGAACGTGATTCCATGAGTATATTTTCTGAAGAAAAAATAAAAAATTTTGCAACAATCTGAACTACAGTATCTTGGGAATGTGAAGTAATAAGAATTTCATAAATTTAGAGGAGCATTCAAACAGTGTCAAAGTGAACAAGTTACCACTAGAGGGATCATCAGATGAGCTTGTCATAGCTTACTATTGTTCAGCTGTGAGCGCTACAGTGTGGTCCAGTCGCTGAACTTCAACTCTTGTCAGTGATAGAATGTAACCAAAGTGAGCAAGGTGTTGCTATAGTGTGGTACACAAGCCTTAAATTACACTCCGCCGTATATATTCAACTGAAAATAAAAACAAAGCTCCGGTACGCTCTGCTGCTACTTTCGGTTTTCAAAAGACTTTCTGCCTGTTACTTTGAAAGACGTCAGATTTTAATACATGCAACAAAGAATGATTCGAGTAATTCAATTGTTTTTTCTTGTCTCAATTGACGAATATCAAGCATAGACGAAAATTTTGTTGTAGAAAACGAGTAATCAAGCCTCTACGCTTTCGATTTACCCAGACTTCTACGAGGTTCTTTTCTGTATAATTCAATGTTAATGGTCCAAAGGCTCGTTCTGTTTTATTAAAAACTCATTAAGTGCTAGTCCACAAAAATCAAGCTCAGGCCCATTTAGTTCCTTGCTGCATCAAATCATGTCTGAATATGTTCAAATGTCCGACTTCGAAGAATTTACGGGGCTATTTCCGAACCCAACTTCTACACCTCTCTTACGTCTAGTTTAGCGTAGATTAATTTAGCAGGGTGACTGGTAAACGACGGGGAAACATAATAAAGCCACTAATTCCTCTGATTTTCCATGGAGAAAACCATGACACTGCCAAGTAAGCCGAAGGCAGTAATGTCCAGTAAAGCGTTTTGTAACATTAATAACTTTACATACTTTCATAGTATTAAACGTGTTATATTTTTCATTTCTTAGATTAACGTAAAGAAGAAGCCCTCAAATGTGAAAGAATTCGATCAGCAATTTTCTTGAGCTAACGTCAGTGATCTAGAGTGTGAAAGCTGATCAATATTAAAAAAAAAGGCTTAGAGGCACTTGAAACAAAAGGACTTGCAATTGAACGTTTACGTTACATACCCAAACCCTCGTTAACTTTTAGCGTACTGAGGTTGCTTCATAAGCGTGCCAAACTGAAATTTGCCAGTTAAATGGCTTGCTTTCGATACAGTGCATTGTAAATACACACCTAATTTACAAAGAATTAATTTACAACGAACTATCTCTTAAGCATCTCCGAAAAAGATCAGGGAGCATTTGACTGATGTCGTATAGCCCAGAAATAATCACATCAATTTTGGAAAATTAGCGAGTAAAAACGAATGGTAAAACTGTGATAAAATAAGGTGAATTCACGCTTAACTAGGAGAATGTGTATCAACTTTAAATTTACACTTAACGAGGAAAGAGTAAAACGTTAGTTAGGAGCAAAAATAAAAATTTCATGAAGCCTCAATGTTTGTAGAGGTATTCATAACATACTATGTAGTACGTACCACAGAACACATCCTATTACATTTTACTTCAAGCAGACTCGAGCGCCAGAGGAAGCCTTTTAATATGACGTGAAAGACATCGACGTAGACTACGGCTTGTCGATTAATGCTCACATGAAGAAGAGGAACAATCTTGTTCTCGCAAACAAGATTGCAGAAGCAAAAGTGTGAACAAATTAGTAAACAAGAGATTTAATCTTAATATCAGACTAAACGCGTTAATTTCAGATAAAATATTTAGAGCTTTTGACTATGAGAAAAGTGTTCGGAGACTCTCATCAGGTAAAGTTTCGTAGACTCCTTTTTTTAGATGATGATTACCAATGAAACCTTGGACTGTCTGCCCCAATCATTATTTGTAATGAATTTTGTTCTGCGTAATTTTTCAGCGAAAAGAAAAGTCAAAAGTTCTCGAGCGAACTATAAAAACAGCTTTAAAAAAACATGCTATGATCTAACAACAGTGATGTATATGTAGATTAACGCCAGAAGGTAAGTTTTTGTTAGAAATGACGTATTACATTTACTATTGTATGTACACAGGGAAATCTCCTCGCGAGTGCGCTGGAAGAGATTGGTGTCCGGCGTATCATGAGGACAAAGCTCTTTTTGAGGAATAGGTGGGATTCCTAAGGCATTTAACAGGGGAAAATATTGTTTTTGTGAGATTTTTTTGGAAAACAAGGCTTCGAGACTGTATATCTGTTTAACCGTAGAGAAAATAGAAAACTTATCGTCTTCATTAAAATTTTACAGAATGAAGCGATATTGCATGTCGAGTCTTCTCGCATACTGCTTTACAGTAGCGCACGTGTGGTGCATAGGGCTTTGAATTATCCAAACGGCCGTAATCGATCTTACCAGCAGTGTTCATACCTACAATGGATCATACCCATGCAGCCACGCACCAGGACTAGCTCCTCTTCCCCTTTCGTATCCAATTCATCATTACTTTTTCCAATCACTGCCATTCTTTTTCCGCCTCAAGCCACTACAGTCACTTCTTCGCTTTCATCCTTCACGTTCAATAGTTGCTCAAAATATTTCGCCCCACGACTCACGAGACCTGCCCTTAAATTAAACACATCACACCATTTACATCTGTCATCCTACGTTCTTTTACGTCTTCGCCCTTCTACATTCTTTTCACTTCCTTTCAATGGAATCTAAATAGAAAATGTGGGCAGATGGCTAAATGTTAATAATTAGAATGTAGGCCGAGTACAATTTTCTCTAGGTGTACTCCAAAGAAGCGAAGTTTGTAGGCAGCAAAGCAAATAAATTTTTAGCTTGGCAGCAGTATTAAATTTTCGACATCCGAGTTTTGGTGAATATGGCAATTTATCAAATATTTGGCGAGCATAACATAAAATTTTGCTTTACGTCCCCATGTATATTTCCTAGCGCAGTTCCCCTCGGAATGAGCATGAAATTGAAAGTGACTCCTATTAGACTTTAAATAAAATTTAAATAATTTATGACTATGTCTCATTATTAGGGTATTTCATGGTGAATACAAATAAAGATAGTTTCGTTTTCGTTTTATTTCCCTATTGTGGGAGATCTTATAAGTAATTCTTTAACGAAGCAGTAATTTTGTCTCTTCTATTTACGCATGATCAATCATTTACCCCCTGACTACCTTAGTTAAGTCATTTAAGAAAGGCTTCAAAAGTATTTTGTGGTGTAAGTACATAATGAGTATTGTAAGAGTATTACATAACTAATAGCAGAATGAGAAGAGCAAATCATTTTCAAAAAACTTGTAAAGAGACACGAGAAAATTTTTTTAGCAGATGAAATATACTTAGCTGATTTCACTTTTAAATTCCCATTTATGCTATTTATTCACTGACAAACCTTGTAGATGATTATGGCCTCGACATCCCTGCCTTGTTCGAGCAAATATCGAGGCGACTCTGGCATGAAATATAAGCCGATCACAGCAGCGAACGCAGGTAGGGAGCAGATCACCAGGAACACTCGCCAGGAGCTGAACTGATGCATCTCATCCAATACCACGCTGAGTCCTGAAAAAATAACAGCTGTGAGAAGATTTGGAAAAATGATATAACACTAAACATCTCACTGCCACACCTTGTTACGAGGGTACGAAGCTCACGAAGAATTGTGCAGTCACGAGTTGTAATTTGAGGCCCATTGTGTTTTCTAGGGACAGTCTCGGAATTTTTACGTTTGAATGAGGGGTAGTAAATCTGTCTTAAACACATGCAAATGGCCACACGATGTTCTGTACAGAGATAGACTATAACCCAAGAGAAAACCTTCTAACACGAACACACATTTTATAAAATGTCCATTATTGGTCGCTAGTGGTTCGAAGTAACTGGTTAACTCAGTCTGCCCAGTGTTATGTTATATCTAAGTAAGATCAACTGTGATCTAATCACCATGATGAATTATGGTCTCTGTTCAAGATACAAGGTATGAGTTCAAAGCAAAGTTGCTGCCTATGTCATTTAGCATCTGTTTAATTTTGTCTCAGCATAGGCGCAAAATCCGAAAACGACATCGAATAAATTAGCTGTAATGCTCCACTGACTCACTGTGAGTTTGGAATAAAAGTTATTTGTATATTATTGCGCTAAGATTTAAGCCAAAACCCTAAAAAAAATTTTATTTCGATGCGTATGCTTGTTTTAGCTCATCGTTAACAATGAGCACATTTTCAAAGCGTAGAAAATTACTTTCATTTGAGATATGTATAAAAATATACCTTTCCACACTACGCTGCAATACTTAAGATACAATAATAAACAGATTGAATTTCTGAAGTCCTCATTTTTTCGTCATGCATACTTTTTATACCATGAAAAACATTAATGTTCCGTTTATTCTAGAACAAGTTTCTCCACGAACGATTTGTAGTTCGAGTAGTTCAAACTCCCCACTTAGCAGTGGGCTTTCTAGTGTTCGTCTTGGACTGCTTTTGCCGCTAATGATTTGGACTGTTTTTGCCCCTGTGTTGTGCACACCTCACAAACAATTGGAGCCCAGTGCTACCAATGTAAGAGCACTCGCAGCAGTCACACGAATGTTGATATACAACTGAGGTGCGCAACATTACATCCGGAGTATCCCTTCGCTTAAAATATAATCCGATTTTCCTATCATTTTTTAAACATGCACGAGGATTTATTTGCGGAAAAAATCTGTGGAAAACCTATTTGTGAGGTGTGCACAACACAGGGGAGTCTCCTTTCGCACCGGCTGTGACCTGACCAAACCATCCAACTCATCTATAAGAGAACACTGTCTGAAGAAAGACCATATTTTCAAAAATACAAATTTTAAAATTTTGGATTCAACATCAAATTTATCCGATCTCCGCATTTTAGAGTCGAAACACATTTTAAAAAAACGTCCGTCAATAAATGAATGTGAGACGGCGGTGAAACTCTCCATTGTTTGTTAATATTTTGTATAGTTTTTGTTTTATCATGTCTTTTTAATCTCATTATCTTACATCCCGTTATACAGAAGATATACAATTACAATGTTTTAATACTTCAATTAATTGCATTTCAGAACACTGAAGACGGATTTTTTATTATCCGAAACGTTTGTTTTTTATCGTGATATTCTTAGCCACGTTTTCCTTTTTATCTTAAAAGTGAGATTTCCCAGAAATCAATCTATTTCATTTGTTCTTAAGTGTGAATGCATTTATGCGCGTGGATAGAATGTCAGGAAAAATTTGGATGATTTTGTGGAAGAATTGGAAAAGCAGGGCTGCATTGTGTTAGTGTTGGTGCAGCCATGAATCCGAACACTTTGCAAGCAGAGGTACTTTTGCACTTTTTGTTATTGTGCAGCCATCTTTCTAATCCTAGAGCAGCCATAACTCTAATTATGCAGCCATAATTTGCAGCCCTCTGCTTGCAAACTGACATTTGACTTGTTAGTGTTCATGTTTTTCACCGTTGTTGCTGGATTGCTAACTTTGTAGATTTCATATAACATGCAATGACGCTTATGATTCACTTTTAAACTTTTCTCTTCCATAGGCTTTATGTGTGTTTAAAATATTAACTGCAGTAGATCTAATAAAATGTGAAATTTTACTGAATATTTAACACCTGATTTGACCTTGAAAACAGTTGTTTTGACTTATTCGTGTTTCAAAGTTCGACTAAAGAAAAGAGGACAGAACTTTCCAGTACCCCTAATACAAGAGTAGTGCATACAGTCAAACCAAAATGGTTTGAGAAGGAGATTAAAGAGAAACGAATGAAAAGAAAAATGTTGAATAAAATGTGCCATTAAGCGTGAAAACTGCTTGGGAGACGTACAATTACAGAAGAAAGATGGCAGGGTACATCGGATGAGAAAAAGTATCAGCAAAAGAAATTAAAGAGAACTGTGGATGAGAAAATGTTAAAAGATGAAAGATACCGGGGTAAAAATCTCTGAAGAAATAAATTAAGATGAGAAGAAATATTCATATAAGTTCATACAAGGCAATAGTAGAGGTAGTGAGGTACAAGTTCATAAATTAGTAGTATCTGGATGCAGAGTGAAAGAGAAGATTTTTATGGTACAAGTAGATAAAGGTTTTTATGAATCATCTCATAACGTTCTACAATATACATATGCTGTATAAAAACCGAAACCATCGTACGCGGATGAAACAGTAAGAGGACCCTCTAATTAACTCAAACCGATCGTACGCATTCTGAGGCTCGCAGCAATCACACTTCACGAGCGCAACGACGCCGAAACGAACGACCACACCTCGCCGGGGGGATGCAAGAACTCACACCGAGAGAAGATCTTTTCTAATAATCTTCATTTGTCATTTTTCGATTAATAATCTCAAGATTTCATCGTAAATTTAATTCAAGACGAATCTATATTTTAATTGTAAATCGAACTTCAGTATGGAACTTCCAAACAACGTAGTTTGCTCGTGAAGCTCGATTTTAACAGCCACGAAAGGTTTCATGGCACTCATGGTGGACGTACCATGGTGGTACGTGAAGGCGCGACCCTCTTTTGGGAAGCCAGGCATTCTGGGCGCAGCCGTAACTGAGGGAGGTTGCTGTCATCCTCCTCCCGCCCTTGTGGGCTTAAGCAAGGAACCTTCTTGATTGTCATATAAAAATCTGAGTGATGTGCTAACCATTTTTAATAATTTAAAGTTCCCATTCCAGCCCCTGACCTTTAATCCACGAGCATGATAAGTATTAATCTTTACTTGTGTTCACATGAGCCCTCTTCCCATCAATGATTCACGCATAGGTTTATTCAAAGATTGTTATCAACAGTTGTGCAGCTGATGGAAGTAAACAGTGGATTGTTGAGATTTAATAATAATAATAACTCATTTAACGACAGCTTCGGTCATAAACTTTTTAGCTGTCGCTTTGGCCTTCAGGCCAAAGTTAAACCGATCAATGTAACAGTTTATCATTACAGGTAATTCAATTGCAAAAACAAAGTTACTGGGACATTTAAAGTAGGTCGTAAGCAGCGTTTCGTTTCGTTGCGTTGCGTTTCATTGCGTTTCGTTGCGTTTCGTTGAGTTTCGTTGAGTTTCGTTGAGTTTCGTTGAGTTTCGTTGAGTTTCGTTGCGTTTCGTTGAGTTTCGTTGAGTTTCGTTGAGTTTCGTTGAGTTTCGTTGAGTTTCGTTGAGTTTCGTTTAGTTTCGTTGAGTTTCGTTGAGTTTCGTTGAGTTTCGTTGAGTTTCGTTGCGTTTCGTTGAGTTTCGTTGCGTTTCGTTGCGTTAACCGTTAGCTCGGGTCCTCACATTTGCCCCCTGGGAGCGCTAGTTCCCATAGATACAATAGTTGTATCCCCCTGAGGGGTCGTTTAAAATTATGGTTGCACAATTAATGTTATGGCTTCTCTAGGATAAGAAAGATGGCTGCACAATAACAAAAATTGAGAAAATGGCAAAAGCTCGGCAGTGGCGTGAATGGTTCAGCAGTGTCGCCGAGTATATATAGAGGGCTCAAGTATGATCGAGTTGAAGGAATGAGGACTTGTATTGCAGTGTTCCTCATGAGACAATGAGGACTTGTGTTGCTGCGTTCCTCATGAGACAATGAGGACGTGTGTTGCAGTGTTCCTCATGAGACAATGAGGACATGTGTTGCAGTGTTCCTCATGAGACAATGAGGACTTGTGTTGCAGTGTTCCTCATGAGACAATGAGGACGTGTGTTGCAATGTTCCTCATGAGACAATGAGGGCATGTGTTTGTTATATTCTCACGATATAACTGCCCTACATCTTTAATTATAAAGAAATCGCTACGAGGAATACTGAAATGCCACTTCTGGCCAACGACTTTCATCTCCTCGAAAAGAACCGCCTATAAAGATAAACTCTCGCGGATAAGCACAACTTCGAAGCAACTCCACAATCTGCCTCTCGTGCCATTTCACGAAACATCGCCTACAGCATCTTCTACCACCAAACATCGCCAGTCGACGCGACGCTTTACCATCATCACCAGCTTCCCTCCTCTACATCACCACCACGACGCAACCGAGGGATCACAACTTCGAGTTATCGGATACCACTTTCTTATTCCTCTATCACAATGTACTTCTTGTATTTGAAATCTTAATCATCCAGGATATTATTAATTGCTATAGATAGAATGCGATATCTTAATTAATGTTCATCACTATCGTGGGCTTTTCACTTATTAGCAATTAACTGCTGTTCTACCACGTCTGTCCCTAACGTGTTTGTTCCCTAAGAGGGAGACGCGCCGGCAGTCCTTCAAGCCGGGGTGGGCAACGGGCAGTCTTACGCGGGCAGTCTAACGCGGGGGTTCGTCAAAGGCAGTCAAGGCGCTCAATAACTTTATTGAAGAGAAACGATACAAAATCATTTAAGCCTATTGGTGTCTTCCTCTGCGGTTCGTCGCCTTTGACGATGGACCCGCTTTGTTTTGAACGATTGTAAAAGTGACAGTTGACTCTAAATTTAAGGGAGATTCGACTTGTTCTAATTAGTCTAATTAATTAGAATCGTATCGTAAAAGCATCCAGCCTCCTCGTACCTACTTCATCAACGCCCAAACTGGACCCCGCAGATAAGTTAAACATTTTTACTATGTGTCTAACCAGCTTCTCCCTCAACAGCATTGTGACATGATAGATGTCAGCATTAATAGCGAACCTTTGTAATCTTTCGTGTCTTTAATTTCCTTTGTAAGTTAGGAAGAGGTGATGATGAAAAGAGATGATAATAAAGAGATGATGATGATAAAATGCACGTTAATAATAGCCTTTAGCTCTGACCTCACGCTTACCGAAGAACAGAGATAATTAATTAATTATGACGACATTGATGAATATTCACTATATATATTATTTGCCCAAATATCGGGCTGGTGGCAGCTCAAAACATACTTTATCATGATTAATGGAGTGTAGAAAATAGAGAATGAGGCGAATAGAGATGTCACGACAATTAATAACAAAGAAAAAGAACATCCATTACGATGAACATCAGCGTGCGGAAACTACGAACAAAACTACGATGGCGACTCGATGGGATAATCTACACCGAAGAACAAAACAGTGTTGCAGTGTTCCTCATGAGACAATGAGGACATGTGTTGCAGTGTTCCTCATGAGACAATGAGGACATGTGTTGCAGTGTTCTTCATGAGACAATGAGGACGTGTGTTGCAGTGTTCCTCAGGAGACAATGAGGATGTGTGTTGCGGTGTTCCTCATGAGACAATGAGGGCATGTGTTGCAGTGTTCCTCATGAGACAATGAGGACATGTGTTGCAGTGTTCCTCATGAGACAATGAGGGCATGTGTTGCAGTGTTCCTCATGAGAAAATAAGGGCATGTATTCCTCTGCATCAAACCAAATGAACCTCCGCATTTTAGAATCTCCCCACATTTTAGAAGAAAAACCGGTTTTAAATGATATGTAATCAGCTTTTCTTCTACAACTAACGTAATTTTAATACTGAACATTTTTAATTTGTTCCCTTCATGTGTTTTTTTAGCTTTTCTTCTTCCATGATTGATGTAAATTTGACATTTGACTAGTTTTTTCTACTTGTTTTCAGGTTGATAATGTCTCTGGAGGTCGGAATGTTCCAGAAATTTTTGTTCAGCGACTTTCCTAAGTAAATAATGGTCTCATTTACGACGTGCATCTTGGCACTTTTATTCATAAGTGTTTTGTGTAATGTGTGGTATGTATGTTGTGGCTTGGACTGGACGAGGCTTTGAAAAATTGGGAGATCTACAGAATTGGGTGGAACCTTTGGGATTAGGGGCTCCAATATAGAAAGCTGTAGAAGTAATTTAAGGCGATCTACAGTGAAGTTGGTTAACGGACGAGCGTATATTGAAACAAATTATAACAAAAAACGAAATACAATACCGATAATGAACATCTGCGACTCGTAATCTGTCACAAGAGCCACACCATCGCGATCCTAATCTCAAAGAATAAGCAAGGGAACAAATTTTAGCGCTTAAAGCAAACTAAAGTGTACGAGTACAAATGCAACCACAAGGGCTCGAAACCTCATAAACGCTCGTACATCGGCGTAGCAACTACCGCCTCTCCTAAACGACTAACTGTGAACTCAAGTTCTGGAGGCCCAAAAAAAATCATGAAAAAGAAGAGCATCATAGAATTTTAACTCGTAAGCAACATGTGGCTAACACAAAAGTATTGCGTCACGAACCAGACTAAACAGCCCACTACAAATCTACAAAGAAATGTTGATTCAACAAGAGAAGCCGTACATGAACATACAGTTATTGAAGCACTGGAACCCCTCGCATCCTCAAGATTTTTTAACCAACTGTAATTGAAGATGAATGTACTCCGGATCATGCAGCAGTATTTTTGTGTTGTTCCCGAGTTGAAATACCATTGTGTTTTGCTTTTTCTTCATTTTTTGGACCAGCAAAACTCAAGTGCATTGTAAGTCTGCTAGAGAGGGGGGTTGTTGTTCTGCAAATGAACGATTGGTTGTAATGCTCTCCGTCCTCATGGTTACACTCGTACACTACATTTATTTGTTAAAGCTGAAAACCTCTCGGGTTGTTCTTGGAAATTAAACTTGTTATGGTATAGCTCTTGTAGTAGATTATGACTCGCAGGTGTTCATTGTCGGAATTGCTTTTCGTGTTGCTTTTATTGATTTTTTGCAGTATAGGTTCATTGGTTTTGTGTGCAGATGAATATTAATTTTTGAAGTTTACTGAGTATTTAGTTTCATTTGGTTCATTCTGCCAGGTTCTCTTCACTGTTTGTAGATAATTTCTCAGAATACTGTCGAATATATATTGAATATACAAATATAAGTATACCGGGTGTTGGTGGAACTCTTGGTACAAACTTCGGCTGCTAGTAGAAAATTCAAATTTAAACACTTTTTCATCAGTGAAAAAAATCGAAAAAGGCTTAGTTTTTTAATTATTGGGCTTAGCAGTTTTAATGCTGCGCTTCAAGAACTCACGGCGATCCTAGTTAACCACGTGCACTAATGTTCAATAATAACACACGAGGGTAATGAAAAACGTTAAATAACATGAGGTTCTTTAATAAATAATAGAAAGTAACGCATCAAAGTAGGTGTTCAAAATTTCGACCATTAACATCGATACACGCACGACACCTTCGTCGAAGCGAGTTGCGTACGTTGCCAAACATTCCTGGGTTGTCAGCAATATCT
>JACJUY010000794.1:123872-135168 GCA_014220935.1 Platorchestia sp. MABIK
ATAATCAACGGGAAGGAGACCCTGGACTCTCTGGAAGTGATACGGATGATAATTATTCCGGTTCAATACATGCCACACTGTACTATGGTCACGAAAACCCAAAGATGCTGCTGCGGCACGGGTGCTCGTACGCGGGTTTCTACGGAAATGTTCCAACATTTCTTGCTCTCGATGATAATTTATTGGGCGACCAACGTCTACTCTGTTTACACTAAAACTACCGGTTTCCGTCAATCTTCGGTGCAATGCAGTGAATAATCGATGAACAGGGACTTCTCGATTAGGGTAACGTTCGTGATAGATTCTCGCGGCACGTCTTGCATTACCATTAGCAGCACCATAAGTGAAATGCATGTCTGCCATATGTGCATTTGTAAGGCGATACATCTTACCATTTCAGTGCCACGGTGCTAACTGACAAAAGATACACATACGCTTCTCACCAGGGGTCGCTAACGTTGACTAGGAATTTCTTGAAATTTCCTCAATCTGTGAATTAATGTTTTAAACCGTAAATAAAACATGTTCGATTCTGCCAACACTTGTTCATTCTAATTCCCCATATTGCCCTTATTCCTGTCTGTTGCGGAATCGCTGTTGTGTTCTTGTAGCGTAGCATTAAAAACTTCTAAGGCCAATAATTAAAAAACTAAGCGTTTTTCGATATTTTTTCCCTGATGAAAAAGTGTTTAAATTTGTATTTTCTACTAGTAGCCGAAGTTTGTACCAAGAGTTCCATCAACACCCTGTTTATATGTTTTAAATGTCAAATTTATATGGATATATTTCAGCCCAAGCACATCTATATCACAGCAAAACCAGTAATCCACAGATCTGCCAATTCTGCCAGTACAAATATATATTTGGGTAAAAACTACGCCATACTGAGTTGACATAATTTTTTTCAATTTTTCTATCTTTCTAAAATTACGAGGCGACATGAATAAGGCCCGTAGATTCATTGTTCAAGCGTGTGTCATATTATTAACTACTGCACAATGAATATTCGTTTACTTGCACTCGTAACACACCAGTAATGGAAAATAATACACTTTAAAAGCATGGGCAATTTGCTCTACTCCGCACATCGCCATCACTCACCCGTACGCGGAATGATGGACCAGGCCATGAGAGCGGTGAACACTCCTCCCAGCGCCCACCACATCAGCAGCCAGCTCAGGTACCGCCCTCTCTTACGTTTGTCAATGAATTCACAGAAGTAAGCGAAAACGATTGGGATTCCTCCGCCAATTCTAGAAGGCAAAATGTAAGACACTCATGGTGGTAATTTATCTCTAATGCTGAATCCCAGTAAATGAAAACGTTGAATCAGAATGACACGCATCAGCGTTATTTTGCAATTTTTCAAACCGAATATCGTTTAAAAAATTAAAAAATCAGCGTGTTGATTTGTGAATCTTTAAAAAAAAACACTCGTGAAAAAACAATATAAATAGCTTGAAGAGTAGGGGTGTCATTGCTGCGAGATGTAATTCGAGTATTTTGCCCTGAACATAGGTATGTTGTCAACATTTCTACAGAAATTTTTTAACAATATGAACGAAATTTTAATTTTTTAACAATGTGAATTTTATAACAATATGAATTGCGAGAAAGGTGACGCGCTGTGTATCAACGTAAAGTTATCCAATGTAATGTTTGAGTGTGGTCATTCAATTAAGTCGTGAAATAAACGATTTGTCTTTTCAGGGAAGACTCCTGAAATGTTACCATTATAAATAAATAAATTTACAATACCATGTTAAACTTGAACTGAATAAACTGTTTTTCGATAGATTGTTTTGTTAATAATTACTTATAAGTCTTATAAAACGTGCGTGTGTAATCCTCATGAATTTCAATTGATTTTTTAAGGTACAATTATGCAGGTTTTGGAAATGGAATCCATTACAGTGTCGTCTGTGAAATTAAGGTGATTGTCGATCTATCATAAAATGCAAGGAGTATAAAATTCAATTTAACGAAGGTGATGTGGTTTTGCTAATAACTTAGCTAAAACCAAACTAGCGTCAGGGGGAAGTTAGGCATGCGACTAACTGTATTCTAGCGCTATCCGAAATTTAAAAAAATATCCAGCATTTGGCTTTTCGTTTCCGAAATGGGCGAGTAGCTGTTAAATTTTTTTCAAAACTTTCATTCCTGTGTTCAATTCAAACTGTTATTTATTACTCACTGTGAACGTTCAACTTCTTACCCAATTCCAGAGCAGAGTCGGGTCACTAGAAAGATGCCGTAGGTCGGCATGAAGGCGGTGAGAAGTCCAAAAAAGGCATTGACCAGAAGTGCGGAAAGAAGAGCCTTGCGACGCCCAACAGAGTCGCCGAGTGCTCCCCAAATTATTGCTCCCAGCATCATTCCGATGAACGTCACGGCAGCTATGGAGATCGTTCCAGTTTACTGATTTCTTCTTTAATCGATAACAATTGTCAGCGCGCTCTAGTGGAGTGCACCGTCCCTTTTGTAATTGCCCTCTCATGATAATTCAAGAGGGCAAATCTGAACAGACCCTGGGAATGTTCTACAAAAATAATGCAAGGAAACCAACAACCTTTTTGCGATTGATTTACGAGCATGTTATGCACTTCTATGCCGTGACAATGAAGTCAATGATTTCAAAGAAAATTGAAGTTAGTGATTGTACAGCTCTGTCATATTCGGATGGAGTTGTCTTCAGTTATTTGTTTTCTAGCTAACGTATCTATTTTGTACGATTTTTTTTATTTCGTAACTATAATTTACGATGGATCAAGGTGCAAAAGAAAATAGCGTGACGAAACCCTACTTCATTTAACTCACACAGCTCAGCGATAAAATGAGGACTCTTACCTATTGATATTGCAACAAAAAGCCTGAGTGCGAAATTTCACTCTCATAAACTATACATAGAATCTAACAATGCGGGCTAATGCCGAGCTTAAACAAGCTTGAATACTCTTTCACTTCCTGTCGGATCGGAAACTATTATTAAAGGCCAAAAGTTAAATTTCTTACACTCTCATTTGTCAGAAAAAGTATCACTGCTCATGTCCCAGACTTTTTCAAAGCCTATAGTCCGCCCTGTTCTATGAGAACTCAAGGTAAGATTGGAGCTAACTAGATTTCTCCCCTTCTATTGATCATAAGGCATGAACTCTCCGATCACGACTGTAACGTCTTGGTTTTTCTGAGAGGGCATTGAGACAAAAGAGGCACTGACGTGATGCGGGGGCGGTGGTGTTCATGTCGCGTTTCTTGTGGGGAACTGATGCTGAATTGCTGCCCGCAAACCCCGTGGCAATGCTTTTCAATGTGTGCAATGTATTCATCGCGTGTTACTACTGATTTTGCTGCTTTGCTGTGTTGAGTTTCCTCTGAAAACACATCTTTATCAGCAACGTTTTGACCCCATCTATTTAGTACATACATGTAGAGTTGCATTGGAATGGTGATCAAACATAGACACGGCCTGGATGTCTAAAACTCATCGTTTAACGTATATGCAATTATTGTTCCAGGTAATAGTACGCAAATTATTTTACACATGAGTAAATATTGAAATTATTCAATTCAACCTATCGTTCAAAGCTCAGAGTAAAATCGAATAATTGTTTAAACGTTGTTGATGATTATTCAGATCTCATTTCAGGTAATTAATTCATAAGTTAATGCTCTGAGAGGCTTTGAGCACGACCTTCCTGAAGATTGGAGTTTTGGCTCTCATGCAATATAATTCCACTAAATAAACTTCGCTAGAATGAAAAAGTCATTCAATTATTTTTATAGTAGAATGGTCGAACTATAGAATGAAAACCGAAATGTATCTCATGTCCTAAAATTTAATGTGAGCGCTCTAGGATCAGTGATCACAGAGTAGTAGAAGAGCGGATCTGTTTCCAATGTGGCAAGGGCACGTAGGTTGTCCGAAGAAATTAACTTGTGCGGAGGAGAGATGGGTTGTTCGAAAATACATCATGCCTCCTTTAATAATTTGTTCTGAGGTCCGACACGATTGATAGAATACTGGATTTTCTTCTTGGGACATCAACAGTAGATATCTTTATCAAATGGTTTTGAGTATTTGATAAGGCCATGTAGATTCCTTTGGGACACTGCTGTGAGGTCGGATGAAAATAAGTTCAGCTTCTCAGAAAATACACAAAAGGCTACTTTTGGAGTACTGAAGGGACTGTGACTTATGCTTATGCTCCAAAAACACCTTATTCGAAGTTTAAAATTGTGAGAGGGTTGTTTAACATGGGTTGACGATGCATTTATTTAATTTGGAAGAGGAGAATTGAAGATTATAAATGGAGGAATGAACGTCCGCAAGTACAGCTTGAAGTAATTTTTTGCGAGTAAGTCCTGAGGCCTGTTAGATTTTTTATTTTCGACGACTGGATTTTTCTACTAGACAAGACCTTAACAACACGTCAAAGCTAGCCCAAAAATAGTTACAGGACAACAATAAAAAGTCATGAAGTGGCCCAAACTGTCATGTGACACAAATCCTGTCGAAACTTTGTGGAGGCTTCTTAAAATTAATTTACATAAAACGATTCCATGGACTCCACACTAACAGGTTGGTGTTGCAAAACACAACATAGGCTTTACAATCAATTACTGAATGAATGCACTGAATACATTTCTGTTGGGACGTTTGAGTTTTGTTAAACTCAAATCGCGTTTCTAAGAAAATTATTATTTAGGTCAATGCTATTATTTCATTTTACATCTAGCTAAAATAAGAATATGATGATTTACTTAAGTGCTGACTGGCTCTCACCAAGCCATCCCTTCATGCTGCTGGTCATGCAGAGCTCGACTTCAGCGCTCGGCAGCACATAGGCCACCACAAACAGCTCGACAGTATCGGCCGCCAGGCCCAGGCCCGAAACGAACAGAAGAAGGAGCTGGAAGTTTCCAATACCAGCCTATGGAGGAACATGAACAATCCTGAGTTTTCAACAGAAGATAGGTCTGTACCATAAAATATTCTTCCGAAATTCAGACCTAAAAATATAAACTCGAATTTCAGACTCTACTCTTCAGAACAAAATGCAAATGGATATTTTAACGTACCCTACGCAAATCCGTCAAACCTATGGCTCTGAATTCTCTAGAACATGGAAAGTTTAAAATAATTATTTAGCCCTCTCTCATTGAACCATTACACGACGATAGTTCAAGCTGCTCATAAGTTAAAGTTAAAAAAATACACCGTCTCACTTGTACATGAACGTATTTTTTTGCATACATAGACGAACGAAAAGGAACGAGGTTTCCCTTACCATCACGATTAAATCAATTTTATAACAATGTAAATTTTGCTACCGCTCATTTCTAAACATTATACTCGTACAAATTTCGAATTACTCTTAAATTATAGCTCGAAAAATTCTCTACCAGCTTGTATGCAGGAAATTTTCTTTATTAATGTTTGGAAGTTCAGTTATGCAAGGTTACGATGCGTTAGGTTAGGATAAGTTGTATTATGTTTGGGTACGTTAGGTGACATCAGATTAGCTTAAGTGAGGTTAGATCAGGTTAGGCTGGCGTAGGTTAGGATAGTTTAGGTTTGGTTACTACTCCGATCTTATTCAAACCCAGTGTAATTCAACTTAATCTTGCCTCATCTAAGTTAACCCTAGCCTAACCTAATTTACCCTGACGTAACGTAAGGTAACTTAATCGAATGAACCAAACCTACCCTAACCTTACCTATCCCAACCAAACGCAAACTACCCTAACCTGACTTATCAACCTAACTTAACTACCTAACCTTACCAAACAAAAAAATACATATTTTCTTCGTTGGCGCACCTAAAAAACATTCTACTTCAACTTAAGAGTCTTTCAAAGTATGAACTCTTTCATTAAGAGAAATGAGCGGTAGAGATATATAACAGTTTTCGTGAACGTTGACTCAATACATGGTGGCAACACAAGAATTATTTATCCGCTTACTAAATGTCTATGGCTGGAAGTCCTTTACCGTGAATTTGAAGTTCCTCGCCAGTGTGCTTTCAAACTAGTCAAACTGGGTCATCGGTTGTATTTGTCGTGTCTGTGGTTGTATAAAAGCTTCAAGGTTAATGTTATCCATAAGTGTGTAAATTGAAGTTTTTCATCTCTTTTTAAATTCGTTGTTATGGTTTAGTCCCTGAGTCCACCGTCATCCCAGTCATTTTTGTTTTACGTGTCTGCATTAAGATTGCGTTTCAAAATTGTAGTAATTATTTAAACAACTGTTTAACGCTATTTCGTTTAAGCAGCAAAACACTTCAATGTTTTATTCGAGTATAATATAGTCTTAGCTTAGTCTTACGTTAAAAATAATTCGACGTAGATTCCAAGTTAAAGAGCATTCAAGTTAAAGTACGTTCAAATTATTTACGTTAGGTAAAATGAATGGAAAAGAATATATCTGAACAGGTCAGCGGTTTGCTTAAGTCGCAACCTTATCAGAAACTTAAAAATGAAGAAAATTCCGAGGAAATTAATCATCTTTACCAAGAAAACGTCTCGGCGTCCTGCTCTATCAGCAGTTCAAATGCGAAAATAACCATTACACTTTAGTTGATCACCTAAAATATAACAAAAGCATGCTCAATTTTATATCTAAAATTTGAAAATTCGTTTAGATCGAAGAGCCAAAAATAAAATAGTACTGAAAGATGAAGGTAAAATAAATAATTTTTTACGCGGGCTAAAAGAGTCAACGAACTTCTCCTGTGGCCCTGTTCGGTCTACTGAAAATACACAAGTCGGATTTCGCTCCAAGATTTAAATTTAAGCCAATTGTAGCCGCTTATGATATTCCCAGTTATTTCTTGAGTAAACTTCTTGTACCAGTCCTTAGTGATATAACTACGAATCGGTACACAGTTGACACTTTTAAATTAATGAAAATATTAAAAACATTCTTAACGGTAAAAATTCACCATGGCTTCATTTGATGCAGAATTACATTATGCTAATACCCCTCTTCAGGAAACTGTTGATAATTGTCTAAAATGGGTATTTTCGAAGAGTAACTCAAAATTTCTGGGTCTGACTGCCAAGATGTTCAAAACTTTGCCAGAATTGTACTTTCTTTTTGCAGGCAAATCCTACAAACAATTATGTGGTCTGGCTATGGGACTTCTAATAGCACAATCACTAACCAAAATTTGCATGTGTTTTCATAAAGCGAAATGGTTTGACTCCTGAAATTGTGTCCTGATTTTATGCCATTATCCTACAATCGGTACATGGGCGACACGTTTGTTCTTTTTAGCCACCCGTCACACCCGGAGCAGTTTTTGAAGTATGAACATACCTTAATCTTTACCATTAATCAATTAAGTTTACCGTGGAAATGTAAAAGAACAGCACTTAGGCCTTTCCGGACTGTCTCGTGACAAGGGACAAAAATTAGTTTCAGACGACAGTGCATCGTGAGCCCACTTTTACAGGATTAGGCTCTAGTTTCTTCCGTTTTTGCTCAACAAATTTCAAATTAATTGTATTCAAACTCTGATCAATAGGGGTTGCAAAGTATGTTTAATTTTCAAAAATCTTCATTGTGAATTTGAATTTCTACGAGCAAATTTTACAGCTAATGGGTTTTCTTTAAATGTCATTAATTCGCAAATTGAGAAATTTCTCTCGAAACAATACGCGCCACAAACTGTTGAAAACAACAATAATGACCATTTATACTGTTAATTTCCCAATTTTATGGCATCTTCTGAAAAGCTATCACGCGAATTAAAATTACTGTGTGCAAAATATTTCCATAACTTTCATTTATAATTCACCCTGGTTAACAATTTTAAAGTTGCTCCTTTTTCCGGTACAAGGAGACGCTTCCAATTGAGCCTCTATATATGCGAGCCTCTTGGGTTTTCTCTTATGGTTGTGTGGAATGCACATTATCGTACTTCGGCATGGCATTACGAAATTTTTTTATCAGAGCGGCAAAGTATCGGGGTACTGGGAATGAGCTGGCACACCCATCACATTTTCTACTACGAAATTTTCCTGGAAAATCTAATCTACCTATATGTTCGGCCGATTTCAAAACTTTAGACTCCGTTTCGAAACCTTAGGACGTCAAGATTTTAGTCATTACAGATTTTCAAGCATAACCCTGGTCTGAACGATATGGGCTGTTTTCATCCTTTGCAAATAGTAAAGGATGTGAACAGTCCATATTCTTTTCAAATAGTAAATAGATGGAAACATCTTCATTACCTGCTCAACTTTTGATATGTATGTTTTTGACATATTTTGTTTTTCTTCTCATAATAGATTTTAATACCTACTATTCATTGTACTTGTATTTTTTATTTCAGCGACATAAGGATTTTTTAAGTGATGATGGAGCTGGTTTTCTTCATTTCAAAGTTTCTGAAATGGAAAAGACCTGTAAGGATCGTTCAAAGCTGGACGTACGAACTTAGACCCGGCAGGCTAGGTGAACTGACTGATAAGTGATGACCCTAAAAATTTACACTATAATTTTTTTTCGATGATATTTTTCGACTTTACCAGCATACATGATATAAACATTTAAAATATTGAATACCTAAGCTCACTTTTCATCGCAGCTGAAGAAATTATAGTATATAAGACGAAACAAGCTTTCTTGGCTCATGCATTTTTGTTTGGAATACAAGTGCAGCTTGATTTATCATACTTGTTATGCTGGTTCGGCGTGTGCGATGATTGCGAGAACATGCCATTTTGTAACTGGGCAAGGAAATTTACCGACTGTCTTCTCAAAAACTTGAAGTGCCGTGTGGCTACTGTATACTCTTTATCAGAGAATGTAAGACAAGTCGCATCGATTCACTTCGAACATTCCCGAGAAGTTGAGGTTCAGAAAATAAAACAATAGGAAAGGCTTGTCGGAAGAAGATATTGAAAAATGACTGTTTGAATTTGAAAAGGCTATAGTGCAAAACTGGAAAGAATGATGAAGCATATTTCAACAAATAACAATGACGAAGGTGTTGAAATCCTGATAAATGCTAAATATTCAGATTTTTTTAGGATGGAGATAATGAAAGAAATAATAATCCTTGTGAGGGGAAAAATTTTTAACTTTTATAACAAAAATTACAATGAAATGTTGGCAATGTTTATAACGATGCCATCACAAGGGCGCTAGGGGCCCCAATGTGGTGTGAGAAAGGAGCACTCTGACCAAATGAGCCACGCGAAATGTAAATGCTCACAAATTACATTCAATTTCTCAGACGTTTGGCGATTCTTTGGTAAAAAAAATTGCTCGTGCACAAGTAAAAAATGCCATTAGTTAAGCAAAAATCGAAACTGTTAGACAAAGAAGAGCGAATAAGTTTTTTGACACATTTTCATTCATTGGAATCTTAAAGTATAAAACTGATTCGATTTCTTTCTTATAGAATGGATCGAATGGCCTATTAATTTCTTATAACAGTTTTGTAAGACAACGTCTCCAGGAAATTGACTGGAAATTGGAAAATTAAGTAAATTCAAACTTCTTTGCTATTCAAGAACACAACCTCAACACAGTTTTCACTGTATTAGAAATAAAACTTTTAACTTGATCCGTACCGAAGTCGGAGAGAAAATATCGCACAAAGCTTTCGAAATAATTCTTGAATTACTGTTTCGATTGAAGTATTGGTGACAGTAGTTAACAAAATAATATCTGAAGCACTAAGGATGGTAAAAACGTCATTTACAAAAAAATTGATGTATTTTAAATAAAATTTTCTAGTAAAACAATGCCCATCATCAGTTTCTGGAAAGGCAAATGAGAATGTACTGAATACGGAATAAAGTGCACGAAATCGTGAGAAAAACTAAAAAATTGTTATTAGGACAAAATATTTATCGGCACAGAAGAAGCACTGCCATTTCGGGTAGTTTTAAATCGATGAAATGAAATACTTTCTAACAATTTCAGATTCTGCTTGTAGCAGCTTGATACCATTTTGACATTGTCAGCGTGAATTGTATGGTCAAACTCTGAAGCATGATCTTACCTGCTTCTATATATATTGGGTTTGATGCCCCATTTCCGGTACGGACAGACACTCTGTTATGTGTGCTATACCCATGAAATGACAAACAGCTTCACTGTGATTCACCCACCTTGGCATTGCTGTTCTAGCGGCAAGTTACGCTTTGGCAAAAATAAGGCAAAATTATTTTTTACTAGAAGACTCAATATGGTAAGCAATTTATTGTGGTGTGAAATTGATTTTACATCTATTTAAAAATGTTTTGTTCATTTTTGGTTCACTTAATATAATATCTTTAATTTGTGCTTCAAATTCTGTTTCAATCCATTATCTGATGAGTCCATGGAGCTGTTAGGTAGTGTGCCAGGTTACACACGGAAGTAAATCTTCAAATAGCGTTTCCGATCGGATGCTCTAGACGTTACTGAACTTACTCTTGTGACTGGTGAGACTCGTGATTACTCAATTGTTTCAATAGTATAAAAAGATGGAAATTTCTTTGTATATGTCTTTTAAAAATATATAAGGTAATCAAACTTAAAAAACATGTTTAGTTCTACATGCTGCTCAATTTTCTTCGTAATTGAAGTGTCAAATAAGCTTACCCTTAGCAGTGGCCAACATTTCTCAAATTTTCATATAAAAAGAACCTTTGAGTCTTCTGTTATTTAAAAACATATTTTACAGAATGGAAGACTTGCATATTTCTTATACTACCATTTTCTGCGAATGAGTAGAATTATTTGCCGAACTAGTGCAATTTAGTAAATTAGCCACTTGCAGGATGCTTATCACACTTGGGATCTATTACGACTTTTTCATTATTTTCGTTGAAATATCACTTTATTTTCATTTAAAAATTGTCATCTAATCGGTCCATTGCTTCAAATGAGTGGTTGTTCAAAAAGATTTGCTCATAGGCGACAACTTTTTGGAAGCTGAAAAAAGAGTTAGTTCATTATTTCTCTTTCTTTCTCTCTTAATGAAGAGTTGAATTCCAATTTTGGTCAACATCTCATTATGATATGAAGTACTTTAATGTTTCATATGAGATAAATCGAGCTCAGAAATCGATCATGAACATTAACCTAAAATGAAATTAAGTGTAAGCGTTTTTTCCCGATGTAGGGGAAGAAACAAAGAAATCACTTTCAAGTTGCGCGAACATGAGGGAGTACTTTCAAGCCTTGCACAAAGCTCATGAGACTCAGCATGTGCTCCTGAGCGTGTTTGGTGCTTCTCATATGACATTGCAGAACACTTCAAGATTCCACTCCAATGCGCTGATCCTCCCATCTGCA
>JACJUY010000794.1:135949-148888 GCA_014220935.1 Platorchestia sp. MABIK
CATTTAATGTTGGAAACTATAAGATCATACGTATGGCAAGAACAGAAATGAAAAGAGTACGCACTGCTTATTTCCTGGCGTCGCAAGCAGAGGTAATCAGTTTCTCATCATTAAATTCCTACGTATCTCAAAATCGTAACTGATTAGTTAGTAAATGGTATGCAGATTAGTTTTCAAAAGAAAAACTTGAAATTTTCTTAGTTCTTTAAGGTTGAAGCTTTGCAAATAGGATGATAATGTCATCAATGACATTCTTCACCTCTTTAGCATTTTACGATGTGAGTTTTGGGTACACTTTTTAATAGATAAATGCATATGAAAAGGAATGTTTATTTGAATTGTTCTTATATTACAGTTGCATTGCATGAATGGTATGTAAATATCTCATCTTAACTTTAAGCGAATGGATGATCACTACGGTACATTCCTATTGAATAAGACATTTCTTCTGCAACTTCATCTTCACGTCTACTCAAAAGCTTAAAATCATGAAAGAATCAGCTTTCACTTATAAGGAAATATCCCCGAAACGAGACTGGATTCGAACCAGGTCGTTCTTGCCCTGAGTTCAATCCTTTACACTCGTTCCGTCTCAATATTTAGAGAGAAGAGTTTTCATTATCTTGATGTTTATTCATTCCAAAGACCATTCTTGAGAGAGCGGATCAGGAATACAGGGAGGAGCTATTTCATATTAAGTTTTCTTTAGCATTTCTTTCTGAAGTAGATCGACGCAACCGGTAGCATAAACGAAGGTCTTTGATATTGTAATGAAAGTTAGAATGACCTCATAGATGTTTCGTCACTATAATGTCTGGATCGATGTATTCAAAACATCATTGAACAAGTGTGGCGACCTATGTTACTGTCTCAGTCAATTCTTTTGAAAATTACATAACGCTCTCATATTTGTTCAGTTTTTACTCGCCAGAATAAAATTTGCCGCGCGCTATGACTTTTCATAGGGATATTTTTGCAAATATGTGACGAGAGTAAAATTACTGAAAATGTTTCTAGATAACAAATTGTAGCTCGGCTGTGCATTTTGGCGGATGCCTTACACAATAAAGTGATGCGATTCGACCATTGCCAGGTCTGTGAGCTGATGACATGAAAAAGCTGTACAAATTTTTGAGCTTTCAGGAGCTAAAATAGTAAGTTTGCACGAAATATTAGAATCATGTTCTTCTATGCCAGTACAAAAGAATTAAAAGGAGACTCGTTCGGTGACAGCGATCCGCTCTCTAAATATNTCATCAGCTGATATCAGAACCAAATTTTTACTTCATCTTATTATGCAAAAGGTTTGTCACGGCATCTTTCACGTTCAGACCCAACATGTCAGGAAAAGTAATAATCAGAAAGCGTTTTATAAAATACTGAATAGATTTTCCAGAAGCTTCTCTCACGGTTGTAAGGAAAAATTGATTTTCATTTATTTGTACAGCGATGCCGCAGTTTAATTTATATTATTAGCGAAAAAAATATCATTCTAAATATAGTACCTCAAAGCGCGTAAGGCCTCTCGCTTTCAAAAGTTCATTTATATTTTGTGCGGAACTACTAATCTTTATAGTTGATTCCTTTGAGGGTAAAACGTTGAAGAGCATGTATGATTTCTCTCGAGCAATGTGATAATCAAATTTAGAGTAAATTATGTTACAGCTTCAAAATTGACATTTTCGTTAAAACAACATTAACAACTTACTTCTGAAATATTAGGCCCTTCTTTGGTAAGTGCAGATCTTGAATACAACATAAAATGTGTGCGTAAGTACGCTGCTAAAGAACAATTTCGATATTCAAAAAGTTCTTCTGCATAGCTGATTAGAAGCTTATAAGACAAATTCCTGACCATGTCTTCTCATGATGGAGCCACAAAATGGGTGTAAACATAGATTTTAATTCAAGTTAGTCGCTAAAAGTGTCTCCAATCGTTATAAAATGTTGGGAAAGTGGGCTTAAAAAAATTAATCATGAGAACCAACATGACAGATTTAAGCACTTCTTTTAAAGCGAGGATACGTCATGAGCTTGCGTAAACAAGAAAAGGTTTAGATCTCAGTATTGTTAGTAACATTTTCCCAAGTTAAAACTAAATGACCAAGTGGAAACTAAGTTTTAACTTGGGAAAATGTTTCACTCAAGTCAGTTCCCATGACTTGAAGTTAAGTTCAGCAAGTTAGCCAAAATACAGTTCCGTTACTATGACCTAGCTATATACAAGTCGGTTGACACGACCTCAAGTACAGTTCGGTTAGCATGAATAAAATACTGTTCGGTTGGCATAAACTAAAATATACTTTGGTAAACACGACCTGAGGCACAGTTCGGTTAGCAAAAACTTGAGTTTAATTCGGTTAGCATGAACACAAGAAAACAACACCTAAAGATCAGTTTGGTTAGTTTAGCAATATAATCGGTTTCAGAAATCATAAAAATTAAGGCAAATATGTCCAATACTTCTTCTACTTTAATTACGTTGAAGACAAAGAGGGCTTTGAAAATGGCTCTCCATTCCGCACAGTTCGCTGTTGCTGCAATATACGGACCAAAAAGCCCCAAAGCGGTGATTTGTGACCTACAGTATAACTATACAAGTAAAAAAGCCAACGAGCAAAACACAAGGTTCTCTGCATGGTCATCTGAGATAAGGTCACTTGAAAACTGAATTTAGAACTGAAATGAATTTAGAAATGAACACTAGCTTAACAAAAAATTGAAATAATAACCATGAGTACCTATAAGACGTGGAAACTGTTCTTGCTATAGATCTAACTGAGACTAACCTGAAATATTATTCACAAGAGCCTACTCAGGCACACACTTCCAGGACTTTATGCTGGAAACCGGTGAAGTATACGCGTGGTTATTTTATCGAAGCTTCATATAACTAAATGACTCATGAAATTTTTCACTGATGGTATGTTTCCATTCATTATTATCTAATGCTTGAATTATTATAATTTTAATTAGACCATTGGATTGCATAACAATCGAAAGATCCATGCAAGTATTTAGAGTTTATGAAATGATTTCAAGAATAGCATTGTGGTGATGTCTAAGGCTAATCATTTTATATCCAGTGCAAAGATAGTACATGTTGTAGCTGCAGTACAGGGCGTGGCAAAAATTGTAACCCAACTTTAACACACTGATAGCTCAAAAAACATCCAATATGGGGAGGAGGCTTAGTCTCATTTGTGGAGAAACTTATCTTTCACTACTAGCTTCAAGTTTTTTGTTGCAAGCCAGTCAATTTAGGGGCAGCGGTATTCCACTCTACTTCATACCCAACTCCTATGGCACGCTCGCTAGAAATTTCTTCCTTATAGTTTCTCATTCAGGCAAGGAGTGCAGCAACGGGTACCGTCTTGCTTCCTCTTGCGCCGTCCTGTATGAGGGAGATCTGCTGGCCTTTTCATATCCCAAAATGCAAAGCTCGTAATACAAGAGAAAATTTTATAACTCATGAAATTAAGCCCATTTCCCTACGATTGTTATATTTTTTAATAATCAATATTCTAGAATTGTAGACCGTTTTCTTTCCCGTTATTTTTCTCTGATATTAATGTTTTTAACCGATTTTTTACCAGGTGTTGGTGATAAATACTAAGAAATACGGTCAAATACCCGCTTCCTTGAAAGGCTTCATGTCTAACTGGAGTTATCTTTTGAAACATAACTAGTTAAAAAGGATAAAATTAACAAAATAAAGCGTGATTTTTACGAGTTGATATTATCTTTCTACACTTGCTTTAAACAAGTTTTCTTTTCGATGTATGCAGGTAGCTTAGACAATGAGGGTAAATTTAGCGTTGTTGCATCATAAATGATGAAAATACTTCAAAACAATTTTTTAAAAAAGTTTCAAGTAAAATTTCTTGATGAATTTTAAGCGATTGTAAGATGTAGTACAGAATAGGGCTTCGATTGTATACCTTTTATTTACAATGAAGGACAAATTAAAATGAGCGTTCCGACTCTAAGACAAATTCTATCTAAAACAAGGAGAAGGATACATTACTCAAAAATTCAACTGATTGGAAGGAAAGAATGAAAAATGAATGAGACTGAGGAATACTAGCGTATACAAATACAAAATCAGGAAGACTAGTGGATGCCAGACTGAGGAAGACCAGCAGATGAAATACTGAGGAAGACTAGCGGATGACAGAACTAGCGGATGAAAGACTGAGGAAGGCTACCATCCATGGGGGGTGGTATAAAAACAGCTACCAGAATGCAATGCAACGCGACACTCAATCTGCTTTCCTTAATGGCAGGCATTTTAACGGTTTAATTAATCTTCTAGTCATTCGTTCCTATCAATTGAATTTTGTGGAATATATATCTCTTCTTGTTCCAAATTAAATCTTCTTGATAATGACCACTTAATTTGAAACGTTCATTATTAAAGACTAATTCCTCTTTTTAAATCAGAGGTTTACATTCAAAGCGCTATTTCGTGCCCTGTTAAACAACTAAAACTCTAAAAATCCTACACATCAAACTCTACGCGTTAAAAACAAATAGCAAGGGTTTTCGAAATTTTAAAGAAACTTTTCCCAGCGCTGTGCTTAGGCCTTCTGCATAAGCATGCTACGAAAACAGATCTCGTCAAGAATTTAGTTTCGTGCGCCTCAAGTGCCTAATGAATGGGGAATCACGCAAGGGTTTACTCATAATGAGTGCAGTTTTTGCAAGCCTCGCTTTTCTACGGAACATTGGTGAGATCCATTGCCTTATTATACATTCTATTTGATCCTGCAACTGAAATCGCAAAGAGTTTGATGGGCAAATCCACTGTTGCTTTTCAAGTTCCCACATTGCTTCTGCAAAGAATTTTATCCGAGCTCAACTTTTGAACACTGACGCGAAGGCTAAGCTCACAAAATTTCCACACCCTAATAAATTATTAATGAGGGAGTACTTGAACTTCATAGTAGGTAGTTAAGAGGAGCAATACGTAAATTCTTAATGAAGATCTTCTAAGCCAAAGCTACAAAAAATCTGAATAAAGCCATAAGATGCTGGCTGACATTTTTAAAAGAAGAACAAAAAGCATAAAGCAAGGTCAGCTACCTTTTCTAAAATCAGTGGTAATGAGTAAATGATTCGGGACAAAGCTGAATCTTTCCCAAACTATGGCGGGAATGTTCTGAAATTTCAGTGAGAGTTCCAATTTCATGTTGCCCTGGGCAGTATCGAAAATAAAATTTGCTTGATAAAAATTTGGAAATATTTTCTGAAAAATCGTAATTGTACAGTATGCTGGAACGTTTTCTAAAGAAAATAGTTGGTGTACATTTAACTGATAATTTGTTTAGCTTGCTGGGAACTGAGAGTTCGACCATCAAGATAAATACACATTCTAGTCACTATCCCATTTCTGAGCAAAAACTATTGGATGAAGACCTGATGGTTGATTTTAAAAATTGATGCAGTTGAAGAATGATGTAGTAACACCGATTACCCTCACAGTAGAGTGGAAGGCATGCAAATAAATATTCAACGGCTGGACTCGACGTTCGTACCTCTTATTTCAGGCAGACAACTTTAGGCTTCATAGACATCGTCCAGAAATTGGTGAAAAACAGTCAAACTTTTACAGCACACACTTTACTTTTGTGCAAGAGACATAACAAATCGTTTCTTTTAAATGAAATTATTACTGACTCTACGCACAAATTTACGCAAATTTCTTCAAATAAAGAGTAGGTGTAAAATTGTGTGTAATGATAGATTTCTAAATTATTCACATGCCAGTCTACGACCGAGAGCCATTTTTGACTTGAAGTAGCGTGTGTAAGTGAGTGGCTCACGTGCTGCACAGGTGAATGAGGAGGTGTGACTGAAAAGCACGAAACATCTCCGAGATGGCGCTCTGATCGCCCGCTGGAACACAGGCTTTCTCTCTACCTCTCTGCTGCGCAGGTCTGAGTATTGATCTTCAATGCTCTTTTTGCGGAAGGTATGCTACAACCTACGCCTAGTCAACGAAAATGTGACTCTTCCCTATAAGTTGATTAATGTACAGTTATGACAGATTTTATAAATTTCCCTGTATTATAGTTAAAAATATTTGAATAAAACTTTCAATAAGCGACTTTTATTTTGCCATGCCTAAAATGAAAGTTATGAAAGTGTTATGGGTTATGAGTAAAATGAAATTAAGGTGAACAAATTATGAACAAAAATGCTTAAATACCATGTTCATATTTATTCGTGCCCATCTCGATCACCTGTTGCGAAACTTTTATTTTTATGACCTGCTTTCAGACGCTTTTTTGTAGTTCGCCTCTAGGTTCTTGCAAACATCAGCATGTAGATATTGGATTACTATCCTATACAATTTCTTCCAATTCTAAAAAAATTCTTTGTTTTCCCTGCATAGACGCTTTTCTTAACAATTCTCCACAAGTTTCCGACAGGATTCAGATCAGGACTAAGCTTTGGCCACTGCAGAACATTTACTTCATCGTTTATCAATCATTTCTCAACAAATTCGCATTATGCTTTGGATGTTATCATACTGAAAGACCGTATCGGTTATAAGATCGTGAGCCACGCCAGACTGTGAAATTTTCATAGAAAATTTCGACATACCGATCTGGTTTCATGATTCCTTCAACCTTCACAAGAGCTTGGATTCCAATGCTTGGCAAATAATTCCAAATCTTTTGACTCCCACCTCCACTTATCACAGCCGAAACAAAGTCTTTCGGTGTGAAAGCGTCACTTTTTCCCAGGATAAAATAAATGCCTATGCGATCAATAAATTCAATTTTCGTCTCATCTGACCACAGAATCAATGACCAGAAATCATTTTCTTCATAAAAATATTCTCTGGCAGAAGCTAATTGGGCTTTAACGTGTCCAGCCTTAAGAGGAAGTGTTTTCATTGGTCTGCATTATTTCAGTGTTTCCTTCTCAAGTGTTCTTTGCAGTGTTCTTAGTGTCGGCTAAAATACTTTTCTATTTTCTTAGACACTTGGTACAAAGATGTTCAATTGCGTCGAAATTTATTTATAGCAGTTCCTGTTCTTGTGAGCATCTACCAATTTTCCTCTTAACATGATACTGAACTCTTTTTTTCTTCAGCAAGTTGTGTTGACTGATGCTTCAAGTAGAAACGTGAAACTTCAAGAAAACTAATGCTTCGTAAGCGTAGTAGAATGCTCTAGACTCGAACAAACTATAATAACAGCATCATTAAACTTCTATCATAGGTTGCTATAGAAGCATTATTAAGGGTTCAAAAAGTTAGAAGTTATTCAATACTAGTCGTACTATTTAAGAGTTCCTCCATCTTACACATTATCCCTTTTTTTACATCTGATATTGCTCCTTTCATTGTGCTCTCTTATAAACTGTACATTGTAGTTGATTCTTCCATTTTTAAAATAAACCTAAGATCCAATTTAGCTTAGAGTAGCTCTTTGTCACATGCGTTAGTTTGATTTTTTCTGTTGTACCTGTTCCGGTGCCTTAATGACGAATAAATTTCAAGGAGTTTCTATGGAGTCTCAACATCGTTTATGGCATCTCCGCAACAATGTTGACCACGAATTGTGAAAAAGAAATAGTTCAAATAGTTACAAACTTTGATCAGGATATACCAAGCTCATTGGAAGCTATTGCTGTTCGGGCAATAGATACCTTCATATGCAAAGAAGCCTAATACATCAAAGCATCACAATGAGCCTCGGCCGCCGGGCCCCATCAGCCAATGAAGTCATGGCTGAAGACCGTCAGCCAGGGCCGGAAAATGTGCTTATCTTGAAAACGGCCCTTATCTTCCATATAGGTAGAGGACACCAGTAAAACGCTCGTCATGATTGGGTTCAGAATCACTGCGTGTCAAACTTCATGATCATTCCTATAGCAAGAATCCGATCATATTTTGAAGAAAACACTTGACTCGCCTTGTTGGGTTCATTTGGGCTCCGTTCCTTTGAACGGCACCTGCAGGAAACCAGGCAATTGGAACATCGAAATCATCTTCATGAGAACACTTTTCAGAGAGCTTATAAAAATTTAAAAATTCTCTGTGTGTTTCAACCTGGTTTATACCAACAATTCCTTATTGCTGTTGTAGCGCCCGTTCCAGTTTTATTCAGATGCCATTCATTTTTGTTGTAATGTTTCAGTATAGTAGTTCAATAAATACATTATTAGCTACTTCTGAACGCCGAACAGTTCTGAATTCTGCGAACTCATGCCCTATACTTATAGTTACATACAGTACGTTGAGTCAGTTACAGTGTCCTGTTCCAAGTTCCTAGTTATAGCGTCTCATTCGTAGTTGCAGAGTCCTGTTCGCATCTTTTCAAAGTCGTATTCGGAATCGTAGAGTTCTGTTTGTCGTTTTGTGGTATTATTTAGAATCTTAATGACCTATTTTGGTGTCAATTCGTGGCCGTAGGGTTCCATTCACGGTTGCAAGTTTGCCTTCGCTCTTGTAGAGTTCTATTTCTGTTGAAGTCCTTTATTCTCTGTAGCAATCTTTCATTCAGTGTAGCAGTGTTCCATCCACCTATGCAATGCTGCATTCGGTACTATCGAGTTTTATTCTGTGGACAAGGACATTCGTTGTCCCTATTTAAAAGCAAATGTTACTGTGAATTAGCAATTTTTCCGGTGCTGTTACACTAGATCTAATGCCAAGCTAATGACGTAATCCTTTAACGGAAATATACGAGTATGCTTGTTTTCTTTAACTCCGCAGTTTTATTATCCCTGCTTCATGAACTAAAGACATCCAAAAATGTCCAAGTTCAATTGAACCAAACTTAAACATTATATTTAAATGTCGCATAATTTCGAAAATTGTTCACTCCATTGTAAAGTGAATTGAATTCTGTTCTTGTAATGACAGTCTAGAGCAAGTAATGCAAACGCTGAAGAACTGCAAGAGAGATGGGATGAGTGAGCTACTTTCAGGGGTGAATTCAAGTGAGTACATTTACTGCAAGTGGCATTCTCGGTACGCACTGCGTGTGATATGAATGTAATAATGCAACCTCCTATACTATCTCTCTCTATATATAAATACACTGCGTGTCAAATTATTAATATGATAACAAATTAAAGTTATTTCAGAAGCCATTTGATAAAATTGCATTGAAATTTCAGGGAATGTTGACAATACTATTCCGCTATAACCGTGAACAAATATAAGGATTCAAACCAGTATTAGTGTGTAATTTGGCACTAAGTATGAATATCTGATGCTCTAAGTGTGCTGTGCAAATTAATAACGAGGTGGTCAGTTTCGACGTTATAATGGGCCGTAAAGGTGGCTTAACCAATTCAGAAAAGGGTACTATTACCACGCAATTGGCGAAAGGGAAAACTATTCTCTAAATATCAAAAATAATAGGAAGATATCATCAAACTGCAAAGAACTTTGTCAGGAACCCTGCGAAAGTGCGTAAGAGGGCTGATAAAGGTAAATCAAGATTTGTTTCACGCCGTTCTCTGCCTCAAATTAAACGTGAGGTTGAAAAGAAACCTGGAATGACAAGTAGAGAAATTTTTGAACAAGTCTAATAAAAAATGTCTCTAAAAGTCCTCGATGTCGCCGCCTGAAGGAAGTAGCAAAATCAGTTAAGCCAGCTACTAAGCCGCCATTGAAGCAACATCATGTACAAAATTGATTGAAGTGGGCAGAGGACAACTTGAAGACTGACTTTTGCAAAGTTTTGTTCACGGTTGAAGTACGCGTCACTCTTGATGGTCCGAATGGTTGGAGCAAGTAATGGGTCCGAGATCATCGTGGGTCCGAGATGGACGAGATCGCCATCATGCGTTTGAGGCGCCAACAAGGTGGTGGTGGGATCATGATTTGGGCTGGAATGATCGGAGGTATCTTGGTTGGTCCATGGAAAGTTCCAGAAGGCGTGAAAATAACATCGGATGCTTGCATATGTTTTCTGAAGGAGCACCTTAAGCCATGGCTGAAGAAACAAAGGTTGACGTTTAGAAGAACCATTGTTTTAATGCAGAATAACGTTCCCTCACATGCAGCAAACAAAACTAAGGAGGATCTGCGACAACTAGGGTTCTCTGGGCTCCGAAAGATGGAGTGGCCCTCAAATTCCCCGGATTTGAACCCAATAGAGAACATGTGGAGCATCATGAAGCGACGACTATATGCAACTGGACGCCTATTCAAGGAGAAGGATGAGTTGTGGGAGGCCCATGATGTGATGTCGCAGAAAATTACCGCTGATGACATCACAACTTTAACGAATTCTATGGATCAGCGACTTTTTCAGGTCATTTCTAAGAAAGGAATGCATATTCCTTACTAATAATATAAAGGTAGAAATTTTAAATACAGTTATTGTGTTCTCAGCATTTTCCCTGGTTCATTTGATGCTTGTGAGTTATTTATATCCAGGAAAATCATAACAGTAAAAAGTTATTAGTTTATAATGTTTTTTTAACTTCGTTAATTATTTGGTACACTTACATCATCGGACATTCGTAACTAGTACTATATTATACACTAATACTGGTTTGAATTGTTTACTGTTATAGCGGAATAGTACTGTCAACATTCCCTGCAATTTCCGTGCAATTTCATCAAATGGGTTCTGAAGTAGTTGAAAAAATATCATCTCGTTAATAATTTGGTACGCAGTGTATATTTTAGTTACGGTAACTAAATATATATGTACTCGTATGTTATGGTGATGTAAGCTGCTGGCGACGAGACTATAGTACGTACGCCTATTGCACCCTAGTAATGTACTGCAGACACTAGCCTGCTCTTACGTATCTTCCAAGTGTGCACGATGCTTGCTGTTCTGCGCTCGAACTCGCTCAAGTGTTGTACCAGTGATTCAGAAATTCTAATAGATATTATTGAAGTATCATGGGGTTTCTTTTACAACGTATTATGAGTGATTTTTTTTAATGAAAGCTTGGTTCGATGGACAATTGGTTCGACGGACATTAGAGGACATTTTTAAAATATTAAATAAACAATATTTTAGCAAAAAATATGACTGTTTGGATCAAATTTATACACATATCCTTGATGACACTTCTATATCAAATTATTCTCCGAAACCACCATTGGCGTCGATAACTGATTCAATTCGTGTCCGCAGCTGTTGACGAGGTGAAATTAAGTGGTCCTTATTCATTTCGGACACCAATTGGAAAATGGCAGCTTTCAGTTAAGCTGCGGTACTATGTGGATATCTATTAGTTTCCTTTATTATAATTAGATACTATCAGTTTCCATTTCAACAACTCTCCGCTCGTACTAGTTCATAGGATTTTAATCTTTCAAGTTTGAAGACCACCTGTAGGGCGTCGCATGATCATAAAATTTTGCTGAAAACCAGCATTGCAATGGGCTACTTTGGTTTTGTGAGAAGGTAATGAGTCTTGCTGAAAGACATATGGCCTTCCAATGGATACTTCATTTAGCCAGGGCTTTACAACCTCAATATATATGAATCCAGCAGTATTAACCTAAAGATCCTGTGGGAAAAGTAAAGTGGTATTACATGCCCTTCATTAGTCACAACTCCAAAAACCATAACAGTACCCAGAAATTTGGTGAACATCATCCTTGGTACTTCATGAAGATCTTCATATGGCCGCTTCTCATTACATCCATAAATTTTCTGATGCTGGTTGAAATTTTCATCTGCAAAGAAAAACCATCTATCTATCTATTGCCCGAAAAACCATGCCATGTTCGTGGTTTTTTTTAACTTAGCTCAGTGACCATTTAGAACGCGTCGGACAATTTTCCTGTATTTTTCCTGATACGAATCGGCCTTTCCTCATTAAATATGACATGTATCGAATGCTCTGATGTTCCACACTTTTGACAGTTCACTCTGATACTAGTAATTCTTTGGCAACGGTCATTCTGTATACATTCTGGGATAGAACATTCTGTATAAATGTTATTATTCTTATGCATGGCATCAGAACGTTGAAAATGTTTTTTCTATTTACTACGAGGAAAACATTTTCATCACATTCTTTTAGCACCATCCCAACCTTATGAACAAATGATCTGGCAACATGTAAAAAGTTACTGATTTCTACGACGCTATGTTTTGCAGTTGAAGCAACTATGTGACTGCATGTCTTTTCATTTCTTGAGTTAACATCCTACTCTGAATGGGTTAACTGAAAAATAACGTGACCTCCAATAGCCCTAGCCCCTTGTAGATATATTTTCTTCAAATGACTTTCCAGAAAGGTTTCCTACAACTCATTCGCCTTTGTGAAACCAATTAAAAAAATTTCGCACAGTACTTGATATTCATCGTAGTGTAAAATGGATTATTATATTGTACTGACCTTGTTCCCTTCTGAAATTTCTCTCATAAATTCATTTTTGCTGTTTATTGACATAGGACGTTGACATAGGTATAAAACTGAGGGGAAAATGATGAGAGGCTAAGCTTGCTAGATAGTATGCGTCACTCCCCTAGGAATGTTCCGACGTTGATGCAGAACGTGATGGCGTACGTGAGCACAGACAGGCCGATGATAACGAACGACTGGCGCGTATTCCATCACAACTGAAGGCTGGAGAATTCTTTAAATACTGAAAGCACAAGTATCCCCATTAGGCTGGGATCAACAACAAAGTGATAACTCGAATTCAACACTTTGGAGATTTCTGCAAACAGCGGCTTAAAGGCGCGTAGAAAGAAGTTGTACCGCGATGCCTTTTTTGATATTCACATGCCGCTGTATCAGCAAGCACTTCGAAAGAATTTATCAATTACTTTTGAAATGAACATTGCTTTCAAATCAATATAGTAAACAAATTAAAAAATTAAGGTGCGAAAAAATTCTATTTTTCTTTGAATAAATCCATAGAGATGCTCTAAAATAACTATACAGAATGTCATAGTTGAAACGGTTTCCTTCCAGTGGACCTTGACTCTGAAG
>JACJUY010000794.1:150146-160234 GCA_014220935.1 Platorchestia sp. MABIK
CCCTGTTTCATTTTGAGGAAAAATATTCTCTGAGAACATTTTATCACTAATGTTCTAACATTCAACGATTAGCAAACGAATTAAGAAAGAATTTATCCTTGAAGTAGGATAGGTAAAAAACTAACAAAAAACAAAGAAACTAACAACAATACGACTGGCATGATCTAAAATTAGTGGGAAAGTATTTACGAATTTTTGTTAAATGGTTATCCTAACGTAAAATATGGCTCATTATTTTTAATTTTACAATTATCTCTATATCCCAGTTTAAAATTTGATTACTTTAATTTACTTTTTGGCCAGAAACAAAAACACAGTCCAATTTGACCCTAGCAGTACCGTCAGTATCAGATTGATCAATTCCTTAACAGATGGAGAACAATTTATCAACAAAAACTCTTGTCATTTGCTACTACGAGAAGTTTTAAACCAGTTTAAATGCTTGCTAGGTAAACACTGAATGATGCTAATACGTAGTTTACCGATGTATTAACAGGACCTTCTCAGAAAATTTCACGTATATTTAAAATAATACTCACTTTGTTATGTGTCTTTCTTAAAATCCATTCTACATTACATTCAGAAACTATTCAATAGTTTTAACTTAAATAAAATTTTACAATGAGAAATTTGATTACCTCTCCTAGCGAGGCGGGGAAATGAGCTGTGCATGTGCTTTCATCATTAATTCTTGGTATTGAGCGCTATAATATAGCATCGGATGAATCCTCTACAGTTGTTCAACTTTGGGGGTTTTGTCGTGAGGGGATGTGCAGAATAGTTCAGAACTCCCTTAATCATTTAGGGTATGGAAATATTCAAAATGAATTATTTTCCTTCCAGCAATTTGAAATTTCTATTTGATTTCAAAAATGGCGTACACATTCATCAGGAATTAAATTTTCCGTTGATAGAATGAATCAAAATTTTTACGCCCTAATCGCATTTTCATTCTTAAAAATAATATTTATCCGGAGGATAACTAAGTCAAAAACAAAGCACAATGGAAAAAATGCCTTTCCTTTGATTTGATTCGATTTACAAAATAATTTTCTTGTACGAGTACATCAATTCATGCTAAAAAAAGCCTATTATCCCAAAAACCTAGAGGGCGCAACAATTGAAAATATGGAGCGGATTACTGTGGATGGAAAGATGTCGTAGAAATTGTGCTTGCTATAATCGTTCACAGGTGTGTTGTAGAATTTTGATGCTCACTGTTGTGATTGGGATCATTATCAAATTAACTGAGCGTTTTTTGTTTGAAAATTCATTGAACTGTATTCAGCAAGCCCTCGATTACTGGCAATCCTGTCCTTCGACATCTATTTCAGAGAACGGGAAAGATGCATTATCAGATACTCATTCCATGATAGAATACAAACAGAAAATTTCTCATTTATTCCGCTCAATATTTTTTTCCAGTAGTGGTATCGTGCGTGAGGGACTTCGTAAAGCTGAGTTTTCTCCAAACGTGTTTGTAAGGATCTCTATTGATGTATGTTACTGAGGAGAAAACCAACAGGGCTCTGAATTGGCAGTTTTTAATAACTCTTTAAAGCGTTGCCATAATCATTGTAATATTCCTGCTGTTGACAAAAGATCATGTAGATTATTGGCTTTAACACGTTGACTATGTATTGACATATGTGTACCACTGAGTAAATTGCTCACGTACCGATGTGAATGAATATAATTTTATTTATTTCACTACTTTTTTAAAATAGGGTGTAGCGTACTAAATAAAATATTTTCGGGCTATCACATTTATCCAACTTCTTAGAAAGAATTCAATTGTATTCGAGTAGTAAAGTCAGTTTGTCAGTTTTGCTTCTCACAACCTAACCTAACCAACCGTAACAACCGGGCTAACGTAGTCAACGTGTTAAGCCTAAAAAAAAGTAGCACTTAAGGATATTTTCTAGTGTGTTCAATGGATATAGTTTTCGGGCACATCAGATGTTCCTGAGCTTCGGTAAATGAGGTAGAGCTTGTCGTCACAGCCCGTACAGAATTGGTGACATTTCTAGTTGCTCGTTCCAGAATCAGCGACACTTGTTCGAGAGTAGGTATACTTCTGCAGCCAGAATTTCCTTCGCCCTGAATTTTCTCCTACCGTTTCTTTCCGACCCTATACACGAATGTCTTCGACAGATTATATCCTCTTGTATATCAATCTGTAGTTTTGAAATCATTCACTGACAGTTGAATCAGTCTTCGAATGAATCAGTAACGTGCATGGTTGAACTGCTGGATTCATTTAACGAAAACGACGAATCTTCCGAGCCTACTTGCAATATAACACAACATAAAAAGAAGGAGCATCCGAGTACAATTTTCCTATAGTATCCATTTAAATTCTTCAGAGTAAATGTAGGTGAAAAGCAGATCATAGTCCGTGATAAACAGTGCCATCATGTTGACAGGCCAGGACGCGCCTGCGTGACCTCACTTCGTCCCAGTCAACGTAACAGCCGTCGATGTGGCGGATAACTTCGCTGGAATTTGGGTACCCTGTCCGGCCGTGTGTCACTCGCAGATTGTCCAGCGTCATGATCGAGCCTGTGAAGTTCATGGGGAAACGATCATTGTCAGTGAAACAAGAAACAAGAAGACGCAAAGACAGTAGAATTGTGCAAAAAAACCCAGCTCATATCTTCCGCAACATCGTCTCACCGAAGTTTTCAAATTGAAACATCAATTTAGCGGTTAAACTTTCAAATCGTTGAAAAACACCATGAAACCAATTTCAAGTATAAAATGTTGGAACTTGACGCTTCTCAATAGAGTTAACAATCTTAAATACCATTCAGTAGTGTTGGCCATCCCCGCGCCAATGCTCATCATTGTCAGAGGAAATCAACACTTATATCCGTAATAAAATCCCTGGTTACAGATTATTAAACAAGAAATGTTTGTTGCAAGATTCTCTAAGAAGTCGAATTGTTAGGTTTCTCATTATATTTTATCCTCTGTCTCACGTATAAAGCATGAGTACCGTGCAACCGATCTCTTGTTCGATGTTTCCACATCCAATTGATTCATTTGCATAGTCAGTAACATTTTTTAGAGACTCCAGTAACGTATTTTGTAAGATGGGGAATGTTATGCGAATAGAAAGTCTGAAATTTTGATCTCAGCCGAGATTAGTCTGATTCTGTATCAATTGTATCAACTATCAGGAGTATGAGAAATATTATGTTCATGAGTTGAAAATGGATTGATATAGGAAGAATGATCCAAAATCTTTCACTCAAATATTTAAATTAGCCCCATCACTGTTGATTGATTTTCTAAACTATGTCCAATTCGTGTATAATAGTTAAATTAGTTTATTGGTGGGGAATCTAACTTCATGTATAAAAGGTGTACAATTGTCACGGTAAAAAAAATCCATTTGATACCCGGACCAAGGTGGTCTCGTAAAAAAAACATCGTAGTGAATGTCTTCTGAAAGAAGACGAAAAAACACGCAATGCTCATTACATGACAATTAATTGTAGTTTAAAATGCATCGCTGAGACGAGAAGTTAAAAGACTACGAATCGAAAATAAATACACCAGTTAACAGAAACACTTCACTTCTCTACTTTGGTTTGCAGACTCACCAAAGATGCAACGGATACCAAGATTCCAGAATTTCAGGATTCTTAGATCTGCTACGTAATTTGCAGAGTCTAAAATTGTAAAGTCACCAGAAGAGAAAAAATTTCTTAAACTTTCGCAAAAAGTTCAAGGAATTAAATGAGAGGGTTTATGTAATAATGTAGTTCTATAGCTGATGCCTAGGTGCTCGGAACAGCGGATTGTCGTTTATCGAGATGTGCTCCATATATAAGATTGACCGCAGGCTTCACACTGAAGTTAGTAAAATATGTTCGAGCGCTCATCTGCGAGATCATGACGATAAGGAGTCGTCATACTTGAATAGATTTCCACCTATAAAATAAGTTTTAAAGCTGAATTTAAAATTTTCATGTAGGTAGTAAAAAGAAATTACGGTTCTGAGCGATTGCACGCATTTTGCACTGTTATAGCTCAAGAACATAGAGTGAAGAAATTTTATTTGTTTCCTCATCAAAAGGTGATATTTTTGAGCGGAGTTCATGGATTTTATTCGGAAATGATTTAACGTAGTCGTCAATCAACCAATTAAACTCAAAATTATTTGCGAATAATTCTCTAAATAAACTAATCTTTTCATCGAATGAAGCGAAAGCAGACCTCTAATGGATCCCTGTATGTATCGTTTAAATTGCTATAGTTTTCTACAGATTTGGATAAGCAATAAAAAACCTAGTTCCGTAACCAGTAAAGGTTGGTTTCCTGTATGAGTGTCAACAGATTTGTTCCGTTGCGCTGAACAAGGTTGTTTGAAAATGGCAATGTTTCCTCCCAATACTCTTCTACCGTAAAGTTCACATTTCTGTAAAATTAATTAACACAGTTCGAAGCAATTTAACGAAATATTTTTCAACTAAAATCAAGAATGTATCATCCAAATATCGTCGATATCGTTATTTTTACAGCGTTGACTTTCATTGTTTTTACAGAGTGGAGTTTCAAAATTAGTATGCTCATTCCGTCATTAATATGATGCCATGAAATTTATGACGTCATAAAGTTAAGCCAATTTAAACCTCACTAAGCAACCAACCTGATGGCATTTTGAAAGTCCTGCAGAATCGCTGATCGTAAAGTAGATCGTGGAATGTCTTGAGCGCCTCGTACCAATCGTGCACCTGCTCAGCGCTGCACCCGCTGAAGAAGGAGTCGCGTTGAGGCTGGCTGAAGTTGACGCGCCAGATGGTCTCGCCGTCCGACTCGAGGCTGCGGCATGTTTGACAATGAAAGCCTAAAAGTCTGGTAACCAAAGCTGTAACGTATTTGCGAGATGTTGGCAATGCCTAATTCGTGATTATAATAAAGAAGACATGAATGTCTGCATTGTCTTACGAGCAGTCATTGAAATGAATGCACAGTTGCCCAACAATAATTGCGGCGCAATCGCAACGGCAACTTATGAAAACTAATTACGAATCAACTGCTTATAAAGAATGAAATTAAGTGATTTTGAAAACAAAAGTTATCTTTAATTCAACACTATTAATTGGCTCTCAATTATTTGGAAGCCACATATTACTACAATAGCCATTTCATAAACTTTGTGAGTGCAAAATATGTTTCTATTTGATTTTTTACTACACAAACATATATTAGTACAAATACGTTTTATAAATAATATATACTAAGAGTCCAAAAAAAGTTACGCATTGCATTATTATCTATTATTTAGGTTTTGAAGTGTGACATTTCAGAATTCATTCGTTTGAGTGAAGCTGTACTAAACTACATTCAAGAAGTGTTTGTACACCTGTAAAGACTTGTTTTGAGTGCATGAAGAGATTCAAATTTCCATCCATAATGTTGACATGTCCTTTTCACAGGTCTTCATTTCTCCGATGTGCGCATCAGAGAAATGAAGACCCGTGGCCATGTCAGCTATAGGGTTTGCAATCCCGGCACAAAACGAAAATCCCAGAATCCCGGGAATTCAAGACGACAATCCCGGAAATTCCAGAGATCCCGGGATTTTTCAAATTTTAAATTTATGCTATTGTAATTTGTTGCCCATGCCCATCACAGTATTTAGCGATTTAGGGAGCGAAAAACCTCTATCTGAGAAGGATTCTCCAATGAATTCACTCTTTGTAACTGTTTTTACTGACACGCCATCAACTGCTACAAGCTTGGTCACTTATTCTTCCAAAACTTTGATACACTTTTTAGAAACTTTTTTTGTTTGTTTGTTTAGGTTCAGTGCTTTCACTACTGCTCTCCCTTGCATGAGAGTGCTTTGTTCCAATACGAATTCTTTTTTCTCAGCTACTAGTTGACGCCACTGGGTCTACAGTTTCAGGCTTCACTATGTTGTGTTCACTCTTTAGGTGACGTAACAAAACACTTGTAGACCAGCCTTCGCCAAGTAAACTCTTGTCGCACTTTATACATTTCATCCTTTCTCCAGTTGCATCTTTAACATAGTATCGCCACACAAATACTTTAGTTTCTACAACATCGGCCGTTGCCATCGTATCTATTACAGTCTATTCTTTATTGCCTGCAAAACCCAACCACAAAATATATTCTGATGAAATAGTTGAACTATATTATGAGATAGTGTAGACTACACTGTGTAGTGATGTAAATTACAATAATATTACAACATTGAAGTCCTATCTTGAGCGCTCTAAGCGATTTATCATATTAAACAGCATGATTTTAACTTATTTTGTTACCAATATCTTGAAATATGTATACTAATTAGAATCCCGGAAATTCCAGGGAAACAGCATGATTTTAAATAAAGTTATTTTCTCACCAATATCTTGAAAAATGTGTGCTATTTAGAATCCCGGGAACTCCCGGGAAAAAATTAATTCCCGGATCGGGAAATTTCAGCCCCAAATCATCTGGGATCCCGGGATGCAAACCCTAATGTCAACATTAGAAAAATAACGGATCATAGAGTTTCATTAAAGTGAAATACACAGTCGGGACATCTGTACAGCAAGCGGTACCATCAGAACGATACAAAGAAAAAAAGCACGCATGAAACGCATATTCATTTCGTGAAAATTGTAGAAGGCCTTACATTCTGGATGGCAGAGACAAATGCTCTTTGAAGAGATTGGTTAAGAAAAATTGGCGTTCACCTATGAAATGATATCTGGAGAGTTTTGTGAGGGCTCAGAAACAATTTCTCAAAGGACTATGTATCGCGAGTTGAAGACTATGAATTTAGGCAAATACAAATCCAGCAGAAAACCATTATGTCAGAAGTAAATCGAAAAAAGTTTGTTATTTGTCCGAGAACACAGAGATTGGACTGTTGAGGATTGGAAGCATGAAATGTAGTCTGATGAGTCAAGATTTCACTTTTTCAGAACGCTAGACATGTTAGGGTCAAGCAACAACCACTTGAGGGTGTGGATCCATCTTGCAAAGTCCCAATTGTTCAGGCATCTGGAGCCAGTGTCATGCTTTGGAACTGTTTTTTTCGATTTGGACATGGATCGTCACTCTTTTGCAACAACAAAATGAACTCCCAGAACCATTTGTAAGTACCCTCAGACTATGTCCACCCTTCGGTGGCGTGGTATTTTCCTGATGATCTTTCCGAACGACAATACTCACATCCACACAGTTAGAAATGTTAAAAATTGGTTTATTGTAAATGCAGGAAAATGTAAGCATGTGGACTGACCACCACAATCATGTGATTTGAAACCCATTGACAATTTTTAGTGTGAGCTTGAGAGAAGCCAGCGTAACTCCTCCCCCCTTACTTCAATATTGACGGCTCTGGGGACAGCTAGGTAACTTCAATGATGGCAAAAAATAGATCTCAAGAGGATCCAGAACCTTGAAGAATCAATGACAGGTGCAAAGAAAGCAGTAATTTAAGGTAGATGTACTCCAATCGCCAAATAATAAATTTCTCAACCGTGCAATTCTTTTTTGTCACTTAATGTACATTGCCAAATAATATGCATGATAATAGATATCCGATCACAGTGCAAATGTTTTTCTTTCAATTTTTTCAGATAGGAAATAAATAGTAAGAAATGGCTACTGCGTGTTACGGTGTAATTAATTTCTAATTATGATTGCAAACAATGCCAAATTTCATTTTTTTAATAACGGTCGATATGGTGCACAATATTGTCAACGCATCCGTAAATTGAGACATAGAGTGAGGTGTTACAAGTATTTATAAAAAATTATATCGTGAATCTTTTATTGAAGATTCAACACGAAATGCACAAAGTATACAAATAACTCCATGTCAACATCAACATGTTACAAATAACACCATCATACGATTGTTTGTATACTGTTGTCTGTGGTTGAAACAGTTCTCTGACACCAGTGCAGTTAGACTGTGTAACATTTCAAGATTTGTACCTACCCATCAATGATTTCTTTTGTTTTTGTCATTAATTCCTCCATTCATTCAGCTTCTTGAATATTCTGTATGATTGAGATATGTACAAACTATTATTAAAAATTGAGAAGTTCCAGGGAAGCTAAGTTTGAACATCTCATTGTGTTGGAAAAATAATTTTAGATAATTTATAAGTTAAAAACATTCATAATCGAAGTAATGAAATTACATCATTGCATGCAGGGCCATCCATCCATTAAGCCATCCATTTACCGAGCAGAGATCAATGAGGACAGAGGCTGCAGCGGCAATGCAGCGGTAAGCCTCACGGAGGCAGGTGTCGCCACCCGTAGGAGTCAAAACAGTTATCAACCGAAAAGGCACCCACAGTAAACTATCAAAGGTGATGAGTTCCGGGTAAATTAGTGGGGAGTTCAATTCACGTCATGCAAATATGTAGACGAGTTAGAATGTCATTTGGCTACATCGAGGTCCATAAATTTTTAGAAGTCCGTTACGAATTATTCAGAAATTGAAGGCCAAATTGTCATAAATTGATGGCTCAATTTCTTTTAAAAATTATTACAAGGTTACCCTTTTATTTTGTAGCATGAATTATTATTCTTTTGTGCAAAATTTTGTTGCATAATAAAACTTTCAGCAGTGTGTACTGGCGTCGTGATTGTGTTGTGCTTTGTGTTCAGAGTGTCGTGTCTTACAAGAGGGTGTGAGTGTGTACTCGTACGATAAGCTCAGAAACAGATATCGGAGACAGACCCTCGTAGAGACCCTCTTAGAGGGCAAAATCTAGGCTCTAAAATGTGACTGAGGGAATTTAAGACACATAGAGGGTTCTTGAGACGCTCGCTTTTCTTTAGCTCAGTGGTAAGTGAACCTCGGACCTAAAAACACAAATCGTGGGGGTGAAAATACACAAAAACAATGGACGTTACGGTTTACAAAAAAGAGTCTCAAATCTGAATTCTAAAAGGCGGAGAAAGCAGCTTCCATTATAACAAATGGGGACTACCAATGGGATATGAGGAGTTCAGGATCGAATTTGGAAAGGATCAGACCGATAAGTCGTACATCCGTCTACGCTCTTGTAATGGAATGATACCTTGAAAAATTGCTCGGAATGATGAACTCATAACTGGAAAGAAGAACTGGATGAGTTTTGTGATTGTCGTACGCGCACATTGTTGAGGAAATTCCCATAGCAGGATGTATTCATGTCATGTTGATGTTAATTGCTAAAATTTGTGGAGGGGTTATTGGCCGGCCAATTATCATCTATCAGTATTAATTTGTCTTTAATTCAGGTGAAATTTCAAGGTAGTCATAGATGTTTCGACTGTCGATCAAAGAAGTATCAGCCTCTGGTCATATTTTGCATTGTACAGTAATGTAATAATATATGTGTTAGGATGCCTTGTTTTAGAATAAAATTTCGTGAAGATTCAATCGTATCATGTATCTAACTCGCTGGGCGACTGAAATCACATTCGAAGAGAGCAAATGAGAAATTGCGTGCGTAAGTTGGGTCATCAGCTCGGTGAGTACCGTAATGTTTTATGTACTTGCAATTTAATTCAAAATCATTAACACACTTACCCCGTCTCCTTGCATTTTTTTAGCTCGTATTCTCATATGCATTTCATGCCTTGGAGGTGAAGCCATTCCTCTAACCCGAGCTTAGTTTCCCTCGTTGATGCAAATTAACGAGAGCCCTAGCGTCTCGTGACAAGTCTTTGAAAACTGTCACGGAGCCCATATAGTCTTAATATCACAAACAACAGCGACTAAGATTCCGGCAGAAAGTTTATCTTCGTAATTGAAGAAAAAAAGTCCTATTGAGACTCATTTAAAAATTAAGATACAAATCTTGTTAAGATTTTTGCTGAGATTTTATAATATCAATTATTTCCAATAAACCGCAACAGCTAGAAGAAAATTTTGATTACATCTTTATAAGGGATTTTTACTTTGCCAATACTTAGTCGTTTGAACTCTGTTTCTTTCACCGGCCCCGCAGCCAAGTTGGTACAGTATTCAAGTTGGCACAGAGAATGTAACTAAATCTTGGAGCAACGCATTATCAAGTTTCAAAAAGTAACTTCCAAGCTTAAATGAAATTATT
>JACJUY010000794.1:160437-180882 GCA_014220935.1 Platorchestia sp. MABIK
GGGGGGCGTGTAAAAAAATTAACAATTGTATTTCCGTGCAAACTCTTTTTATAATGCGTTCTCGTTAAAAATCGTTAGAAGTGAAATGAAATTAGAAATCGCTATGTGAACCGCCGAGTCTGATTCACTAACTGAAAGATCAATGCATACAGACAGCATGAATTAATTCAATGTTGTCGTCGAGCCGAGTAAATCAATCCCGTGAATTAATTATTTTCAATTTATGTTTACGTAAAAAATTGTAGGCATGTGTTAACAGTAATCAAAAGAAACGACAACGTCCATCGAAATTGTTAATTTTAGGGCATTACCAAATTGTGTGCTTGAGGACTTTGCGGATGCGTCGTCATGAACATCATACACTGTGATAACCTATAAGAGCACGTTCACAGTATGGTTAGGGGCAATAATTACTTGAAGCAGTTTGTACTAAGAATTTTAGGTGCCATGTAGTTCCTGGGAGCTGGCAAATAATTACGTCGAGTTAGTCGGAGTCAACATCATGTGTCACGCAGAGAAAGTAGTGCAAAGAAGAGATTTGTTCTTAGAACGCAGCTCAGCATCGGTCTTGTTTTATATTTATGAAGGTATTTGCTGACGGTATTGACCTCGACTTTGCTGCATCGTAATTCTCGTATTTCTTCCGGTGCTTCGATTTCGTTAGGTCTCAGAAGAGATGTGGAATTTTTCGAGCGTTCACGTAGCGTTCATTAATGCCAATTGGCATTAATGCCAGTTTTCGGCTTGCTTTAGATGTTGCAATTTCATGTCGTACAGCAGCAGGCCGCTGTTAGCTGTAGCATCATTTAGCGGGTTGACCGCACACCATTCACGCGTAATTCAATTCAACATTTACGCGAGACAAATGGGGTCCTCCCATCCCCTTTTTGTACTAGAGTATCAATAAGAAAAGCAAAATGTAGAACGATAGAATATCGTAGCCAGAGAGAGGTATGCGGCTGATTTCAGGAGTGTTGTAACGTAAATACTTTGCGCCATGCTGCAGCAGTTAGAGTAAATTTCATGTAACATGCTTCACCAGTTACTACTCGCTTTGGAAATACATAATTATTCATATTGCATTGCATGTACATTTTCATGCAATGGCTAAGCATCAAAGGAATTCAAGTTAATACATATAATTAAGCTAATTCTCGAAATTATGTTCAACATGCTCTATTAAAATGTTAAGATGAAGAAAAAAGATTTAAGCTTGACTAACGTAATTTGATTGCACTTACCTATCTTAGCTATTCTCAAATTATTTTAATTTCTCAGTATATGCACATTTAATTCAATTTGCCAAACACACGTACTTCGATTTTTGTCGCTTTCCTAGCAATCATTTCTACTTTTGTTTTCTAGTTACCACATGTGAATTTTGTCCGTTTTATTCTTCATTTGAGGTTAAACATCTACGTTCTCAATTTTAATCACGGCTTTTATGTTTGTTCAAGTGCACGTTAAATAATCTCTCGTAATGTAAAATGTTGGAATCTCTCGTAAAGTGAAGTCGTGACTGTTTTATCGAGTTTAATTAACTAATTGAACAATCACTCAGACACAGCTTGAATTAATTCATTAAATGTCTTACAGATGCACACAAAATCTTTAAACTGCGTTTTTTATTCTAATAAATGACAAATCAATTATTTCAATAACGTTGTGCTAAGCTTTAGAATGGTGCATGGCAGAAAATTATTTCCATATTTTTAGTTTAAAAATGTTACAGGCGTGTATTTTTTACATAGCGTCTAAACTGACAATGATGCTAATGAGGGTTGGCGCAAGTAAGACATTTCCGAGCGAGGGCATCCTGAGGCCAAAACTNCCACACATATGTCACCGTAATCAAATGTACATCAGCAAAACTATTTGGAACTTGCATTACTTGAAGTTTAAGTCAGAGAGGTAAGGAACTAAAATCGATGACGCACACAAGCTGTTCAACATCACGAAATAGCAGTGAAAATTGTCTTGTGCTTTTTTAAGTATACTAGCTCAAAAGGAATATTAACTGCATATAACCTTAGGACATTCACATCATGCGTTACTTGTTTTAGCTATTAATAGGTGCGATGTAATGTTCCGCGAGTTTGCAAATTATTGCACCAAGTCTGATTCAACTTAGCCATGGATTTATGCGAAAGTTTTTATGTGATTCAATATGCAGGGTCCGAGGACTATTTTATGGTAATTTCAGCATGAATAATTAAGAATAATATTTTCGCAAAAAAAGTATGTACCGTATTTATTTCAAATTTATACAACAACCCTTATGAATACTTCTTAATCAAATTATTCTATGAAACCATCTCCAGCTTCAATGACTGCTTCTATTAGAGTCCGAAACTATTGTCAAGCTAAAATTAAGAAATCCTTTTTAATTTCCATCATCTTGATATTGGTGGCTTCCAGTAAAGCTATAGCACCATGAGGGTGTCGATTGGTCTCATTTCCAAAGACGCTCCACTCGTAATAGTCCATAGAATTTGAATGTGTCGAGTTTGGGAGCCGCATGTTGGGGTCACATGATGGTAGAAATTCTCTAATAACCAGTCTTGGGATACTATCGTTTTGTGAAAGGTGCTGAGTTTCGCTGAAAGAAGTACGGCCTTTCATTTGACACTTCATTTATTCAGGGCTTAGCAACCGTTTTTTAGAACAAGTAGCAGCATTAACCCTAAAACCATGAGGAAAAGTGTACGGTGGTATGCATGAAATGACCTTCACTACTCACAACTCCTAAAACCATTCGCCTTTGGTACTTCAGAAAAATCTGCACATAGCCACCTGTCATTCTGTTAGTTTATTTTCTGATCCTGGTTAAAGTTTTTTCATCAGAGGAAAACCAAAGCATGCAGTGATTGTGTAGGTCTTTGACTTCTTAAGTAACCGTTTTGAAAACATGAGACGGTTTTCCTGGGTCTTTGCAGATACACTCTGATACCTTGAGTTGTTTGGCAATGGTCTTCATCGATCTTCCGGTTTCCTCGTCGATAATATTTTGAATATTTCATATAAATTCTGGTGTTCTTATGGTATCAGAGCGTTGAGAATGCATTTTCTCTTTACTACGGGGGAAACATTGCCATTACATCCATCTAGCTCCAACCGAACTTCGTGAACAAATGGTCTTGCAGCATGTAAAAAGTTACTGATTTCTAAATCTGTTTTGCAGTTAAGGCAATTATGCCAGCATGTCTGTTCATTTCTTGGGTTAACCTCCTACTCTGAATTGGTTATCTAAATTAAAAAAATAATATTTAACAAATTTGATCACATATAGTGAACTAGAAACGAGAGGTCCTCAAAAGCCCTCGCACCCTGTACTTCCGTGACACTCAGTTCAGCATCTGTCATGTGTTTAGCCGTGGTGCTTACATGAATGATTCAAATTCTTTCGATTTGCCGATTTATGTGCTGTTGTGAGTCGTGACTTATTCATCAAGTGCGCTCGCACTCACGCATTTCATTTTATACAATTATTTAATTTGCGTTTCTTACGAAGCTGCTTCGTTCTGATACAGTGATCGCTTCTGCATTTTAACATATTATGTGTTTCCTTTGGATAAATTTATCCATTTTTGATCTCATGTCGTTATTTTCCAAGTCCGTCGTGGCCGTGTCAATATCTGAGTTATGTGGCCAGTAATCTCTATCTTTGTGTAATTATCATTTGCTGCTCTTCAGTGTTTGTTCCTTGAAGTTTAATTTTTATTGCAAAACATGTCTTTAATTTTTACAAGAAAGCCAAAGCTCCGTGAAAACCATCACGGGTCTTGGCAATTCAGTGGATGCAAAATTTATGCTCGCTGTTGCATTAACTTCTCCCTGTCGAAAATAATGGCAAACATCGATCCCTAGCCACTCACTGCACTTCGGGCCTAGCCAGTGAAGTTCATCGGTCGAATTACTGCAGAGGCGCGCAAACTTGGCGTCTGTGTTGCTACGGAGGCGATGCCACGCATGAGCTAATGATGCTGCAGAAAATTACAGCTCAACTCCACCGTTTATTCACAAGGCAATTATAAACAACTTACTTGGTCTCAATGCACTGCGATGCACATTGTGCCTTTTTCAGTAGTGGCCATTTTTACAGTTTATATTTCGACTAAACTTTTCCAGTTAAAAAATAGCTCAAAAACATCTAGGAAATATGTTGAAAATTTTCGACAATTCCATAAACGCTTGTTCTGTAAACAAATGTGATGAACGTATCCCATCAAATGCTTTGGTTTTCATATATTGTGTGCCTTCTATATTTCTTATCATACGTATTTTTACTGAGCTTTGAACGACTCGATTTTTATAAAAACTGTTCTTTTATTCCGCATGAACAGTTACCTTTACGGTTGCGCAGATCTCTGATCGATAGGGCTTTAAATTGAGAAATATAATAAAATGCATTACAAAAAATTAAGCGATGTGCATGTTCGATCACTTCAAAGCGATCGATATAAAGTACATTGGTTCTTGGTCAGAATGTTTCGCGCACTCTTTGCCTAATTAATTATTCTCCTAAATTTGTGAATATAGTTACACTAACGGATGCATTCAGCACAGACTAAACAAAATTAAGTGCTAGAATTTCCTTGATTATGATTATTTTTTCTCTTGTCAGCGAGATTTAGCATGGTATGTCAATTTGTGAAACTCAATATATTCCACCAATGATGTGAAAACATAACATTTTCTTACCAGAGGACGGGCATTGTAAGCATCTTGAAGTACTGTCGGCCGTCCTCATTCGCTTGATCTACCCAGTCCACAGGTACGGAAGACAACAGTTGAAATTTGCGGGGCTCTTCCGAGCGCAGAAACTGGGCCACCTGCAGCGCGTCACTGACTTGCGACTCTCCGCCCTGACCTTCATGCTGCCGCACGCAGTGTATGAACTGCACCTGTTTGTGAGGGATCATTGAACTGTTTGCTTGTGATACACTGTATAAGTCTTCAACGGGTGTACACAGCGCATTGCGTTTACGTAGTAAAGAGTACTGAATGGGCTACATCTTAGTGATACAGTGATCTGTGTTATATCTACATGCCAACTTACTTCGTAAGCTGAAGGCTGACTTTTATGATTTTAATGCACATTCGAACTATTTAAATGTCATAAATTGAAAATTCAACTGGAAAAATAGCGAGGACCCCATTTTAAAACGTTTATCCTCAGAGATTTTTAACATTGTAAAGAAATTGTGAACATCCTCAACAACTGACTATACATATTTAAGGCATTCCCCCTCTATCTAATTCAATAAGGAAATTCCCCTGAAACCGGCGTCAGATTGTACTGTGTTTCAGGAAAGCAAATAAATAGGTGAGCTGCACCTGCGATATGCAAGTATCGAGTGTACTTTACGAAATATTGTGAGTAACGGCTTTGCTGCATGTACAGTATATGGATGTACTTGCTGCACTGCACAGCAAATACTACATCAGCGTAATTAGTGTTCTGGAGAAACTGTTTTCCGTGATGCACGACATTGAATGCCACATTCGTAATTGCATAGTTAACGCTCCAGGAGTGCGGCATGTAAATGCATAATACAAGGCCTGGTACCGCTTCGTTTACATGGCAAAGGAGAATGCATGCGCAGCGCAAATATTAAGTACGGTGGCGAATTTGAAGCATTTATGAATTTAATACAGCTAGCGTGCATTTACCGCTCCTCAAATATTGTTCGCGTACGTCTTTGTGATAAATAGACCTAATTCAATATACACACGAGGAACAAATTAGATTGTCAACTTTTATTCGTGTAACGGTGAATTGAGTGAATACGCGGCGCGTGCAATTGTGTAGGCTGTAAAAATTCACAATGTCTTCATGACGTCAAATCTATTCTAAGGCCGACACAAACAAAGCTGAAAATCCTATCGTGAAGACCTATCATGTACAAAAAATTAATTTTATGATACGGTAAGGCAAAATGAGAAGTTCGGAGAAGGGTGCATCAAGAAGATTACGGTAAAGTTCAATGGTAGAAGAAGTAAAAACCCACGAGTGCAATTTGTGCGTCGGGAATTTTTGTTTGGCTGGCTGAAAGTTAAGAAATGATTCATTGGGAAAAATGAACAACTTGTTTTTTATTATTGTAAAAATAAACAAATTAAAAGTTTGGCTTTAAATGAATTACCTTCTTATGAACGCAGATCTGAATCCTTCGGCTAAAACCAACAGTATTACGTCGCAATTTTTACGCTCATTTTTCTTGTAGGTTTTTGAACAAGTTCCATTAAGTCATCAGTTATGTTGATAGACCATGTACTCTGTTTTTCTACAAAGTCATTGGTCGAGCAAGCTGAAGTCAAGGTTATGTCAGGTTGGACCGAAAGGTTCAGATCTGCGCTGGTAAAAATTAAAATTAGTTGAAGCTGAAATTCCCATCTTGAAATTTTATACAATGAATCCATAAAGATCAGCTCTTTTTTAATATACTCATTCGATATAGAGTGAAAAGTGTAACATAATGTGTATCTTATTCGCAGAGAATTCCAAACTTCAAAAAAGCTCTGAAAAGAATATAAAATTTTCACATACCGTAAAGAAGAATTAAACAGCATGGGATGCAGAGAGATTAGACAAAAATAATTTTTCACAGTATTCCTCCCTAACATTTCTGCAGAAGTATCCATGACTAAGGCCGCCGTCACACGGAGACCAAATGGTAACGTTTCGTCATAATCATCTACAGTCAGCGGCACCACTCGGTCTGTCTAGCGCCACGAAACCGTCAGATTTCAGCTTTAGTTTGAGACCAGCTTAGCCATACCATGATTTCAGAACCATGTTATGCATGTGCACTGGGCGGCTAAAATAACAGATGTTCAGGAAAAAAGTCAAACTGGGATCAGGAGAAGACTTGCAACAAATTGCCATATCACCCACGTATACGTTCTAGATTGTCCAGTGACACCTCGATTTCAATATAAAATTTTTGTATTGAACACTGAAGAACAGAAGTCGCTTGAGGTACTTGCATTACATCCAAATCCGTATGTGAAATTCATTATCAAAGTGGTTGCACCGTCTAACACATATTACAACGCATTTTGTACGAGCTTCGTGGGGAACAATTTTTGACCGAAAACGAATTAGTGTAAATATTTTTACATCTGTTTTCAACATTTTTTGATCATTTACATTTATTTTCTTCTCCAATTTCATGAACTTTGAAAGCATGTGGGCAAATTAAAATTTAAAATCGTGTAACTCTTAGCTTAGCATGCTTCCCCATAACCACGTTATATGTTTCTCCTTTGTAAAAAAATATTACATAATTTGTGCTGTATTTCTCTCCCCACCTGCCAAACCTCAACCCTACTCCGAGGAAGATGGTAAATGATGAGTAGTTCGGTTGTTTTGCATAAGAGCAATCTTTTCGTTTTCCATCAATCCCGAACTTGGAGCCATAACCCATGAGAGTTACTTGTGCGTGAGAAACAAGTAAAACATTACCTTTAATAAAAGTTTCGATAATTTTTATACACTGACACTGCTCTTAAATGGTGCCACAAACTTAGTTGTGAAATTTTTCTTTCGTATGCAGCTGGCTGTTGACCCAAACCGAAAGAAAGAGAAAATGTGCAAATATAAAACGAGCAATATAAAACAAAGCCCAATGGCTTTTAGTAATACCATGTCCGTAGGATTCAACTTCAAGCTTATGCTCAAGATAGTGAACCGTTTTTTGACCTTCGAGTATCATTCTGGTACTACTCCGACGTGTAACTAACGCAAAATTTAAGGAGAAATAGATTAACAGCAATAGTTAAATCATTGCTAGAATTTTTTCTTCGGTTAAATAAAGTTCCAAGAAGAGCTACCCAAATTAGATACTTCCTGTTCGCTAGCTCAAAGAGCTGTGTTTCAGCCACTGAAAGAGCGAAGTTTGGAAGCCATCAGGCCACACAACACACCCCGGGCTTGTAGAAGTAGTAAGGAAGGTCGAGGTGCAGCGCCAGGGGGTCGCTCGAGTACGCCACATTACTCGGGTCTGGTTTGGCGATAACAGAGAAGTCCTTCCTGTAAATACAGTAAATGCTAACCACTTTCTCATTGTAAACAAATAATTGACACGAAGAAAAAGCATCAACACCCGTTGAAACTTTCATCGTCATCATTTCTTGCTCTAATTATTCATCCATAATAACTCGATAATACATGTAGAACATATACAATTAGCGTTTAAAAACTTAAAATCTGTACAAAATATTCACTCCTAGAAACCTGTAGAAGAAGTGCAGGCATTTAGTATTATACCTGAGCGGGCAATTTTAGAGCATCAGGAGGGATAGATTTCATTTTCCCTCCGTCTGTCATGGAATACAGAAGTTATTTCTTCCAGATCAAAACATTAAAATGCATGTCTAACTGCCAACTCCCTTGTTAAAGAATATCTCTTTTACGAATTTAAAATTTTGTCACATGAACTGTATATTTTATCTTTTTTTTTTAACCTCGTGTTTCCCTCGACACGTTCAGTAAGTGTTTCAGCGTCAAATTCAATATTTAAGTATTTATTCAGTTAGCAGTGAACATTGTTCGACAAACGATTTTCACGTTAGTTGCAAATTACATACTGCGTTATTTCCCCATGTGTCGTGTTGACTTCTTTGTGACCGCATTTATTCACGAAAAATTTTTTGCAAACTTCTCATATCCTAATGACGAGCAGATCCCCACGTGACTCGCTCTGTTCCTCTCCCGAAAGCTTCCTGATCAAGTTGAACTGGTTTAATAATTTATTTTCTATTCTTTTCCATGCTTGCATGCTATTATCAGCTCTATTATCTACTATTACTTTCTGAATAGTGCATTGCGTTTTTCTTGATCGTTTTTTTACACTTATCTCAGAGTACTATTTTTATTTTGAACAGTTTTCTTTTATAGCATGAGCTCATGAGATAATATTTCTTATTTAAGGAAATTTTTTAAGCTGGGTGACAAACGTGAGAGGAATCTTCGACTGACGATGAGAATGTTATTTTGATAATTTACAAAGAATGGAATTTTATAAGTTCCTAACTGGCTATATTTGTGTGTTGATCTTGACTTGTAGTAAAATGTCTAATGAGTTATTGCTTTGAATTATTATAATCCAAACGAACGTTAAACGAAAAGAGATTGTCCTGGGGTCCATAATTCTGAGATCAGTTTCAACAATGAGAAAATCACAAAGGCCAGCATTAATGGTGTATGAGGTTTGGCTGAAAATAAAATGACTGCAAGAGAATTTTGTCAGAGTATTTAACACAAGCTAAAAAGAAAAACTTTACGGAAGATAATGCATAGAAGTCAAAAAATTCAAAAGAAAGTTCGACCGTTGCATCCGTTTAATCAACGCAAAAATGAGAAACATTGCAGAACAATGAATGAATTCCAAATGTACGCGACGAAATATCAGAGACATAACTAAAATGACGTATTAATACGCCTAAGCTCTCTTGATCTTCGCACATCACAGCCCCGTCGATATTAGCTGCAGTTTACATAACAAATTAAGACCTCAGAGGCTTAAAGACGAAAGAATTCTATGGAAATAACACTTTTCAAGAAAACGTTTCGGAGTCCAGCTCCATGATCAGTTCAAGTTGAAAAATTATTACATCACTAGAATAAAAATTTAACTACAGTGAATAACAGACATTAAAAGATATCAAGAAAACAGAGAGAAAAATATGTCAAAAAATAAAATTGAGCAGGTGATAAGACCAATTTTGCTCCAAAATTTAAATTTTGGCCAATTGCAGCAGCTTATGATGCTCCCAGTTATAAATTTAGTAAATTTTTTCTATTAGTCCTCAATAATATAACTGCGAATCTATATACTGGTAAAAATGCGTTCAAATTTAATGAAAACATTTGCAGCATTCTCACGTTGAAGATTTGATCATGGCTTCATTTGATGTAGGATTGCTTCATACCAATTTTCCTATTCTGAACACCATTGATATATGTCTGGACCGTTTATTTTCGAATGACAACTTTAAATTTACGGGTTTCTCTCCCAAGCTGTTCGAAACTATACTGGAATTATTTTAGAATGACAACTTAAAATTTACGGGTTTCACTCCCAAGCTGTTTGAAACTATACTGGAATTATTTTAGAATGACAACTCAAAATTTACGGGTTTCTCTCCCAAGCTGTTCGAAACTGTACTGGAATTATTTTAGAATGACAACTTTAAATTTACGGGTTTCACTCCCAAGCTGTTCGAAACTATACTGGAATGATCAGTAATGCACTGCTTCTTTATCCTTATGGGCAATCTTAAACAAATAGACGGTCAAGCTCTGGGACTTCCATTAGAATCATCACTTGCGAACAATTTGATTGTTCTCATGGAGCAAAGTGGTTAGACGATTGTCCCCTGACTTCAAGCCAGTGTATTATAATCGCTTCGTTGTAAATACTTTTGTTCTAGTAAGACATCTATGTATCGCACGTTCAACAGGTTTTGAACCATCTTAACAACCAGAAATCAATTAAGTTTTCCCTGGAAGTAGAAAAGAACAATCACTGTGTCCTTTCTAGACTGTCGCGTGACAAGAGATGAAAATTATTTTCAGACATCAATGCATCGTAAATTCGTAAGTTCCCTCTTAAACGATTATGCTCCAGTTTCTTCAGTTCACGCTCAACAAGTTTCAAAATTAATTGCAGTCAAACTGTGATCAATAGGGGTTACAAAGTAAAGTATCGTGTTCATCGTGAATTTGAATTTTTACACACATTTTGGAACCAACAGGTTTCCGTTGTGCATCAATAATACGCAAATTAAAATATTTCTATCACAGCAATACGCGTCACAAGCAATTGAAGAAACCAATAAAAATAATTTATACTGCTCATTTCGGTATTTTGGAGCGCCGTCTGAGAATCTTTCCCAAAAATTAAAAAGTCTGTGCTCAAGATATTTTCGTAAATTTTGGTTACGTGTCACTATTGTGTGTAATTTTAAGGTTTTTTTCCTTTTCCCAGTACAAGGACACGCTTCCTATTAATATACAAGCCTCTCTGGCTTACTCTTACTGTTGTGTGTAGTGCACATCATCGTACGTCGACATGATGTCACATTTTTTTTTATTAATGTGGCTGTCTTAATCAGGGTAGAAGCTTTCGCACTGGGATTCAACTATAATACGCATCTCATTCTGTAGTCCGTAATCATTCTGAAAAATGCAATGTACCCATATCTGAAACCAATTTCAAAATTTTAAACAGCTTCAATTACCGATGACCTCAGGACATTACAGACGTTAAATATTTTAAATTGAAAACCTGACCTGAACAATACGGATTGTTCACATTTCTCTGCAAATGATAAATAGGTAACAAACTGTTCATTACCTGCTAAATTTTTATTGTTGACAAATTTTTGTTTTTCCCTGTGTTTTTATTATTCCCTATTCACTGTAGTTTGATATTTTATTTGAAAGATATTATAATCTTTCATTTATGCATTTTGGAGCGCCGTCTGAGAAGTTGTCGCGCTTAAAGGATGATAGAGCTGGACCCCGAAACGTTTTCTAAGTAAATATGATTTCATTGGAATTTTCTTCGTTAATAAGTTTTTGATGAGGTTGCAATTCAAGTAAATCACTGACTTGTACTCATACTGTACATTCAAATTAACACCTAGCACAAATTCTAATGTCATCACTTCTACATGTTAGCTGTATGATTATCATTCATTGCTCTGTGCTTGAACAGTGCATCATCCAATGCGTGGTCTGAAGGGAATCTGTTTTGCCATTAGCTTGTCGGCAAATTCGCGAAGTGAATGTTAGGATGGCTTGTTAAAATACATTAGTACTCGTTTATTTAAACTAATTTAATAACCTACAATGTGTTAAATTTTTCGGGTTCAAATTATAAGCATAGTGTAATATCTTCAAAACCATAGATTTTCGCTTCAATAAACTTTTCGTTTCAATCTACTGAAACGTAATTATGACATGTTTCAAATACTATGAAGTCTAGACTAATCGATTTCTCTCTTCCCATTTATTTGCTTGTGTGTAAACTGTTATTTACACGGTTACTGTTTAATGATGAATCCAATATAGAAATTAAATTTTCTTACCCATAATGAGTTTGCTTAACAAAAGCAACTCTGTCGGCCAGTTCCTTGATGCGGCCTTGTTCCAAAGGTGCGTTCTGTATCATCACGATGCCGTAGGTCTCGAGCTTCACCAACCACGACAGGAGCGACTCGTCGCTCTGCATAACAGCTGACCAGTCGGCTTCAGGAAGCTGGTCAGGCCACGACTCTCTTGGCAACCTGACAGAATCAAAAGCTTGTGACGAAAAGTGCACATACCGAACAGGCCATTATGACCGATGTTTGGAAAACCAGAATTCATGACTATGTATTTCGCTCCGATTCTATCAAACTTTGTTTTCCGTGAAGAACAAAAACTTATCATTATTACCTTGTGTTGCAAATACCGACTCGGGAAGGCTCTTCACAACTAGTAATCACAAACATGCGTATAATCTACGCAGAAACAATAAAGTCCACGCGAAACAATCTCGAGAATTAGATTACAATCCAATGAAAAATCATCAAGGCAAGCCCAGGGTAATCATCCCTAAGAAAATTGAACCATTAGGCATGTACATTCTTTTCTCTGCTGGCCCCACTACCACAAAATCCACCGTGCCCAATTATTGCCAATTATTGAGTGCTGGCGCGTATATGTGTATATGCACAAGAGTTAGTACAAAATAACTTATCCACGGATTTTTATTTTTACTCTCAACGCCATATTTTTGCATCAACTGTAAACGCGATACTTTTAACCGTCATTTCATTCCATTACATTATTTTCGTTCAAGCTCATGTGTCAATGTCAGTAAATATTTCCCAACTAAAAGGTAAATGAAAAATGTTTAACATGAAATGCACTGATACATTTACTCATACAAAAGATTTTAATTATTGAAAGGTTTTCTAAGCTCACACATTTTCAGCTTCTTTGTTCTCAATTTCAGTTTCTCAAATGTGCCAGCAACCATCGATTTATAAAGTAAAATGACACCTTCAATTTAATGTTGAATATTATTTGCACATTTGACGACTACAATCAACCCACAGTTAGCAATTAGCAACGATAAGATTGCAATTCAATAACTTTACTGCACAGTAAAGGGTTTAGCGATACCGTTTGATCGGCTTGATTGTTTAATTCGCTGTTCTATGCATATCGGAATATGTTTTTGTTAACCCCGCATGACTACCCTTTCTGGATCATCTTTCTTAAAAAAATTTTCAGTAGAATTAATTAGGTAAGAAATTTAATAAATGACTTAATTGGGGTCAAGGTTTTGTGGTTTAGCTTTTGGTTTTTGATTGGTAAATGCTCATTACTACATAGGTACCAATTGGCATACGAGGCACGAACAATTGGTTTGAAATTCTCGAGTAGTTTTAGCTTTATACTTTTTTCAGACTCTTTAGTTATCATGCATGATTATTTGATTCCCCTCGTTATGCTTTTCACAAGTCAGTAACTAACTAAATAGAGATAAATACCACTTAAATTAAGGTGATGACGACGAGGCTAAAACTCACTAACTTAGTGTCGTTATTTTGTCCAAATTTTGACAAAAACTTTCGGTACTGGATATTGACAAAAATTATCACATAGCAGCAAACGAGTACATGAAATTTTGCACTAAGTGCAACATTTTTTAATAACTGTAGCAAATTCTTCAGGGCAAAAATTGTGCTCCAGCCACGAACGAGATAAGAGATCTTGATAACCACACCAACCTATTAACAAGGCTTCTTTGTGCTCTCGTAGTATCTTCAAAGGCTCGGACGTGGAGCCAAGAGGCTTGCTGTTGCGACACATGGCCGTCAGACCACTCGCTGATCATTTCGGCACCATCTTCAGCAATCTATGAAAACACCAATAACAAAACAGTCCATCTGAACTCGCCGTTTACTGTTGAACACGGGTTGAACTCGGTAGATTAGATTTACTAAAAAATGCATTTATCATCTGATTCATATCATGAGCGTTTTTAATACTCGTATTTCTTGGGAAACAGGTGGAATACCATGAAAATTATTGAAGGAGAGTTTAAACTTGTATAGACCTCCGGTGACGGATCATTCATGAATGTCATCGTAAATTACGGAAGCATTTGCTTGCAAAGGAATGTGATAGGTGATAACAATAAATTGATGAGTTGGGAACAACCCTTTACGGACAGATTCGAGCCTTAAACACTTTTATCTATGGATGTTCTATTAAAACTGCAACATTAGCACGTATATTAACAATATATATTCAGCTAACACAATCGAAATCTCAACTAAGCTGATACAAACAATCAGGCACCCTAGGAGATATGCATCAAGGCAAAGATCCGTGGAGTTTGCTTTTATCGAGATGATTCAATACATTATAACGTTTATTCCGTCTCAAACTATATTCTTGAAAAAGTACAAAATGTTAAAATCTTTCTCAGATATATTTGTACTAAAACGAAGACATCCAGGTTACACAACTGAAGTTTTACAACAGGTAAATTTTCATGAGAAACATGTTTCACAGTTCCTAATATCACAATTATATCAAGGAGAGTTAAGGTTAAATATAGTTTATGTAAACTAGGATTCTCTCTCCCAATAACCGAAAACCAGTTTTTGGTTTTCGGTTATTGGGAGAGAGAATCCTAATTAATATAAAACTATATTTACTAAAATATTCGTAAGAATTATGATTAAAGCTGTTGAAAAGACATGGAAATTATTGAATATCGACGGTTTTCAACGTCGCTGAAAAGATTTCTAAACTATTAACTAGATTATCAGAGCAACATTAAAGAGCATTGAAAGAAGCATATGAAATCACTACCAAATGACATGTAGGAATAATTTGGAAATAGGAGAAAATATGTTAATGTCTACAGCTTGTGAAAGACGTTCACACCGATAGTTTATTTACTCTAGCTTTTATTAGTTTCCTAACTCTCTTAGGTTCAAATATAAAAATCCCGCGATTTTAATGACCACTTTCTAATCAGTAACTACTCATGAACGATTTATGAATTTTTAAACAGGGCCTTTAACGCAATCAATATTATAACCTTTTTGTACTTACGATATTATAAGTGGCCGAAAGTTCGTTTGCATCGTTCAGAAACATATAATCGGTCTTTGCGAGTGGACTGCCTTAACCACGAATTACAGCTTTCATTTTACCTGGCAGAGGTTCAGTCCGATTCTGGATCCTCTGCAGCTTTTTTTAGCTACAATTGAAGTAACCATTCACCAAAACGAGTAAATGTTGAAAAAGGGGCTACGAGTCACGTAAGTTCTTCTCAAGCTCACACCATAAATTTTTAATAGAACTGAAATCAGGAGATCGTGGTGGCCAGTCCGTGTATTCAAATGTTCCCTCATTTGCAATTAACCAATCTTTAACATTTCTAGCCCTGTAGATGCGAGTATTGTCATCCTGAAAGATTTCGTTGCAATCAAGAAAATAAAACTACAAGGAAGGATGACCGTGGTCAGAAGTTACTTGCAAGTATTTCTGATAGTTCATTTTGTTTTGCAAAAAGTGGCAGACCCATGGCTCTCTCAGCAAAATCAAAAACAACCCCAGAGTATTACATCGCCTCCAGAGTCTTGAGCAGTTCGGACAATACAAATGTATTCAAAGCTTCATGTGGCTGTTGCCATACTCTAACACGCTCATTTTCCTGGAAGAGGACGAATAGGGACATATCAAATCACGTATTGCATGTGAAAAACTCAACAGTCCGATCCTACCGTTTTTTTCGATTTGCTGCTGGCGCTATTGGTTGTCTGATTGAATTGCATTTGCCGAAATTCCTTTTACTTAACCCTCGAAGACTTATTTAACCCTCGAGAATAGTCCCATGAGAAATTGTTTTGGACCCTCACATGCTCGCTAGTTATGGAAAGAGATGATAACCCTCGATTTCTCCTCACCACTCACTTCAAAGAACGTCTGTCTCTGTCATTCAGAATGTTAGGCCTTCCACAATTTCTGCGAGACGATCTGGATTTGCTCCCTTCCTTCAAGCGGGTCATTGTTTCCTCTATCGTTTTTAATGTTTGTATCGGTCACTGTACAAATGTCCTGAGTAAATTTCCCCTTGATGTAACCCAATGATGAGTTCTTTGTGAAATGCTGACAAATACTTTTCACGAGTTCTCCCTTCACCGAAGTAAATGAATTTATAATTTTACTTGCACTCAAAACAAGTTTTTACTACTTGGTAAACATTTCTAAACGCTTCCATTTACTTTTTTACTGAAATAAACAGACCCTGAAGTAGAAAAATTAAAAAGAAAACAGATTAAGTAAAAATATGGTGCACCGCGCAATTTTTTTGTCCACTCAGTGTATTACAAACAAAAGCAACATGTATTCAGGTAAGTATCAAACTACTATGAAATGCAATAAAAATTACTCACTTTTATACAATGAGGTTCAAGGTTCATATCCAAATCTTTGAGACGAAACGTTCGACTGAGGGAGATGGGATGGAAACACTCTAGACACTGGCAATTGTCCCTCAACCACAGCCACGGATACACGCTGCTGCCACCAGATGACCACTCAACCTGTAAATGACGAAGTAGTTCTTAAAATTCTTCCGACGTGGTTCCTTTCCAATTTAGACAGCCACATCCCAATTGAAAATTATCGTCCTTCTCACGAAATAAATTAGTCGTAAAAGGTCAAAAAAGGCCCAGAAGTGCCAAAAATCACGACTTCAAACCGATTCCTACCTACACTTGGCCTATTACAGCTTGAAAAGGGCTCTTCATCCAACTGGCATTTCATGGGTTTTCGGGCTCATTCGGGTCGTTTAAAGTCGTTTTCCTGTCGTTTTTGACGAGCTCTATTTAGACGCGTAATATATTGTAAAAAGATGTTGTAATCGTAAATGTTGTGCATATCGTATTACTTCAGTAAATAATAATCTAGTGGTATATAACAATTAATTCCACGTTCAATATGAACTCTGAAGTCATCGGCAGCCGTTAAAATAAAATAATTTTGTTCTCTCTCATTGGACTAGTAAGAACAATTTAGCGATCGACATTGACCAATCCCCGATTTTCGACGGGTGATATGTAACACGGCCACTGACACCCTAAATTTTTATAGGTAAAAACTATCTCAAGAATGTCTGTGCTATTTTTAAAACTGGAACGGCTGTTGGAACCCACTGTTGGTACAGTCGGCCAATTGCAACTAAAACGTCGCAAGGCCCACTATAAGTCTTGCGGAAGCAAGAGAAGGCCGTTATTAGCCTTGCTCAAGCAGCAATGAAGCCCAAAAAAGCCATTACGAAACTCGTTCAAGCAATGGAAAAGCCAAAAAAGGTCATGAATAGCCTCGTTCAAGTAGTAGAGAAGCCCAAAATGGTCGTAGTTTCGAATCAGCATTAGTCGTTGCGATGCCCAGAAATAGCCGTTTAACAGGGCTTAAAATAAGTGACATAGCGACCTGAAAAAGGCTAATTTACTGATTGAAAACGGCTAATCTCTTGGCTTATAACTGCCTGAAAACGCTTTGTAATAGGCTCAGAATTTCAATTGGGATGAACAGAGTCTTCAACTATATTTCGGTTAATAAAAGAACATATCACTGGGAAAGATTTGATAAAAGGCATGCTGGTGCATATAGTAGCTAATAATTTTGTGAGAACCACATCAACATCGTAGGATGGCATCAAATCTAAAAATCGTCAAACGCTTTTTAAGAAAAACTTTCAGCGAATTAAAAGAACTTAGGTCTTTTCAGGAGCCTCGCAATCATCAAAGATGTAGAAGAAAGTTTAATGAAGAATTGGCTAATATGTAAAGGAAGGGTGCAGATCATGAATGAAAGTTTAAAAAATTACGTACATTGTAGGATACATTGAGGCTTCATAACAGCACATGGATCTCCTGAAATAAGTGTCCCAAAAAATTTGTAGTTGATTTTATGTTTGCTGATTTAAGTGTTGGTTGACAGGTGAATTGAACTCATCAATATCCAAAGAGAAAAACTAGCATCAGTGTTCTTAAAACATGAGGAAATATACAATAAATCATATGAAGAAACAAACTTGAGTTTTCCCACAGTAAGGACTTAGCATAATTACTTGCACCATCTTCTCCCGTCGTAGGATATTCACGCCTGCCAGTTTGACCCGACAAGCGCCAGCAGAGGGGGCGACGGAGCATGCGTGAGCTGTTGAGGGCCAGGTGGAGTGGTGCTTCTCTCTCAGCACCGAGGTGCGGCCACCGGCAACAAACAGGCTTCTATAGTTGACCCTTTGAGAAATGAAAATACTGCTGAATTACAGTAATTTTATTTGAAGTTGAACTTTCCATGACGACAGTGATTGAAGAGTGAGAAACATTCAAAATTACTTCTCTGATTATTTCCTGAGGCTCATTCCAGGCGTAAACATTTCACCCAAATTATTCGCACAAAATGAAATGTAGGATTATCCAACGGTACATACTCGTAATTAATGGTAACTTGTTCGTAGTGTATAATTTAGCTTTCTGTCAAAGTGATGGAAACCTTACAATGTACGGCATATGTTCTTCGCGTCAAATCGCTACGGTGGGCAACGGAGCAGTAGAATTTAAAATCGGATACTATTTCCAAGTTACCAAGGCATTTACAAGATCTATATCGCATTCGGAAGAAAACTACAGAAGAAGAGAAGAAACTTAATGCCTGTCACTGCCAATGCTAACTACTCACTGCTTATCACCAATTGAAAAAACAACAGCTTTCTGGACATTGCTCCTCGATGCTGACAGTTAGCTTGGTCTGTTCATTCGCCTCAAATTTTTTTCACTTTTTTCACCTGACGGCTCTAGACTCTCTGGCCACTGAGACCTTTTCGTTATTGTACGCTGAGTTAGTGTCAGCCTTAGACAATTTTCAAAGGTTTTCCACGCAGTCAACCGTTTGACTGCTCGTTTCCAGTGTGGCAGAGATACATTGTTGATGTCTTCACCAATCTTCGACTTTTCTGCGATTCCGTGGACTGTCATCTATTAAATGTAACGTATTTTTAATCATTTGGCAATATCCAACTGATGGTCCACCCGTAAGAAAGTACATATTCCGATTAATTTTGTCCCAATTGAGGAATTAATGTGGGCACTTACAAACTTTTTACCGTGAATCATGTTTGCTTTGAAAATATAAGTTTCCAATTATCACCAAGACTTGTTTTTAATTTTTAAAGTTCATCGTAAGCTCGCAAAAATAAGGTGTAACATAAATTCTGCAAAACCCGACAGCCCGGCACTGTATAGTTACAATAGATTATTTACACATGTGAATTTCAAATTACCAAACGTACTGCTATCAATACTGGTATCTCATGAGTGAATTTAGACATGTTTAAAACTAAAATACTTTCCTACATATTCAAAGCAAATCAAATTGACAACATTTACAAGAACAATGAGAGAGATGAAGGAAAATTTAGACAGAAAGCAAAGACCCATGTGTCTGTATTTAATCTGCTGTAAAGCTTAAAAAATGTACACAGTCGCAATTACATGAACTCACCGTGCTTTAGGGCAGCTCACGGAGGTGAGTAGGGAGGATTGCCGCATCGACCGAGGTGGAGGCAGGAGATGAGCAGCAAGAGAGACTAGGCGAGTCCTAAATGAATTCATCATGAAAGCCAAGATCTAAGACCGTCTCAAGAAAATTTATATCTTGTCTCTCTGTGGCTCAACTGAAATCTGTTTTAGCAAGATTTTACGAATTGTCATAGTTGCAGTGAAAAGTAGTATCAAAATAGCATTTTATAAAGCTCGGTAAAAATGAACAACTGATTACACTGGGAAGCACACTTTTAGTTGCACGAGTTCTGACATGAGTTCCAGTGGATTTGAGGTCACTGATTCCGAAAATGGCATTTGTTTGCAAAGATCAGATCTATTTTTCATGCAACGCGACTGTGTTTTTCTTTTTATCAAGAATTTTGATTAAATTTAATCGCACAGTGCTGGTAAATGAAATCCTATCACCATAAAAAGTGTACATGTTTTTTTTTACAAGTTTCAGAAAACTGTCACCTGACATCAGCCCTCGAGGGTGTAGGGGGGCGTGAATTTCCACGTCCTGTCGCTTTACCAGAGTTAAGAAATGTCTTATACTCATTAAAAAACACAAATGCAGTTGGACATGATGGTATCAGTCTTCAATACATCAAAGACAGTTTCCCAGTCACAGCACCATGGATTCGTCTGATAATTAATACATCAATAGCAACCAACGTGTTTCCAAACCAATGGAAACACTCCATAATTAGACCGTTGCATAAAAGTGGTGACCTAAATACAGCATCAAACTACAGGCCCATCAGTCTTTTACCTGTTATGTCCAAAATATAGGAGAAAGTGGTGACAAAT